>JAIUZE010038009.1:0-13950 GCA_022085475.1 Heliosperma pusillum | reverse complement strand
TTACTTGAAGACAAATCCCCGACCCGAGTCCCGCGACGGGTCATCAGTCAAAACGGGGCTGACTAGATCTTAGTTTGACAAAACCCGTTTGGTCAAACCGGCTAGAAACAGAGTCTTTATCACATAGACATAAAATCAACATATTCATTACATGTTATATTATTAAAACTTCTAACATGTGAATTATTAAATTTTACTAAAACCCGCTTGACCTAAAGGATATTAAATTTAACTATAATCTCGTATTATAATTTCTAACATGTGAGAAATAATAATTTTATGAAAAACCTTTTTAATTAAATATTTTACTTATTAACCTTTCCCACTTGCTAAATATTACAAAACACGATAAAATGGCAATAACTCAAAAACCGTCACAAGACCAAGGAAGGGACCCACGGCCTGATTTGGGCCGGACAATACATGGGCCTGGACTGGGCCCACGGACTGATTTGGGCAAATTTGGGCTGATTTGATCGACTTTACTAAAAACCGTTTCTTAATATTTCCCGCATGCTTAACATATTTAAAACCCGTCAAACAACAACAAAACAATCAAGTATCGACACAACACCCAAGGACCATCCCCGGACCAAATCCAGACCGGGCTGTACCGGCCTGAACTGGCCTGAACCGGGCCTGAACCGGCCGGTTTGGGCTGGTTTTTCCGGCCACCTTATTCGGCCACCACCACCAATCACACCAAATTATTTCTAACATGTTTTAATTAATCAACAACCATTTTAACATCCAATTCAACCATCATTCATACAAAAAATCATGGTTATAAATAAATCATACAAATATGTCAAGAACACTAACATATTAAAAATTTCATACAACATATAAAACATACTACTTATCATGTTACTACTAAAAATTATAAGTAACAATAATATGAACTAAAACAAAAGATTTGTGACATTAATTCGTCGAGTAAATCGGAATTGTTACCTTAGCTAGCAAAATCAAGTAGCACAAAAAAAATAAGAACTAAGAAAATAAGAAACCCGTCTTCTAATCTTCTCCTAAAATATACGAGTCACCAAACTCGTCTTCAAAATCTTCCCCTATAAGAAATGACAAGAAAAATATTGTTAGAATTAAAAACTTGATTTTCCATAATTAAAGTGTTGAAAACGATTTGCCGGAATTGGAAATAAACCGTACTTGAAGATGGAGGGCGAAGAGGAGATTCTAGAAATATAAGTTAGGACGGATTTGAACAAGTAACGAATGTTTTATGACGATTTTGCTCAAGAACGATGAAGAACGCTCAAGAACGACGAAGAACGATTGAAGAACGATGAAGAACGATTAATTAGATCTTAATTTGATTTATTGTAAAATGAAAAGTTGTTAGTGAGTAAAGTGGGGTGTGTGAGCCGTGTAGTTATAGAAGAAATAATGAGTCGGGTTTTGAAATTGTTGTTACGGAATTGACTCGGGTTTTATTATTATAATAAGATAATTAATTAGATATTAAGTTAATTAAATCAAATATCTAGATATTATGTTATATTAATGAAAAGAAAGGAAAAATATCTAGCCCTATTAGAGGACAAAGGAGCCGTGTGGTATGGTGATAGTCGGGTCTGTTTTGTAAACGATTTGCGTAATTTTCGTTGACGGATCGATAAAGTTATAAATATCTTAGATATTATTATTAGTTTAATCATATTAATTTAAAATATCTAAAGTGAGTGGAAAAAGGTGACATGGGCGTGTGACTCATGCCAAAGTCGGGTTTCGGGTTTGTTTCGGGATTTTAGATGACTCGGGAATAGTTAAATGACGTTCGGGTTAAAACCGTAAAAGTTATTCTTTAATTCCAAATAAATTCAAAATAATTATATTAAATTTTCATAAATCCAAATAAATCTTAATAAAAATAAATTAAAAATATTATTATTTTAAATAAAATTTCCGTCTTCAAAATTTACGAGGTGAGTCGAAAAAGTCAACGAAAGTCAATGACGACTTAAAAGTCAAGAAAAGTCAAAGACGACTTAAAAGTCAAGAAAAGTCAATGACGACTTAAAAAGTCAAGAAAAGTCAAAGACGACTTAAAAGTCAAGAAAAGTCAAAGATGACTTAAAACGGGGTTCTCATGAAATCTTGCAGAAATTCCAAATACGAACTCGGAATTTCCAAATACGACTCGAAACAATAAATTCTATTTTAAAACTTAACTTTGCTGAAAAGTATTCGTAAAACCTTTTTACTAGAAAAATTGGGTACTTTTTCGGATTGTTACATTGTTAGTAACAGGTTAATTCAAAATGTCCCAATGAATATCATTACACACATTACCCCTTCTAACCACCTGAATGTTAACATGGTCAACCTCTTCAAAGCTACCAAGCAATATCTGGTAATAAGACATGAATGCTTGCTGAATATCCCCTTTATGCCACTGCGTATTGGTTGAAATACATTATTCACTACACATATTATTCCTAACTCTATTTAGAGATGATGGCTTCACGTTCGTCCCAAGGAGACCAAAAAAACTTAAACTGTGGTAATGGAGAAACCATTTAATATGTTGCTGCTTATTTAGACAGTTCAATCCCCTAATATTCCAAAAATCGAGATTATGCATCACCCCCCTTAATGAGTGATACACTACCATTCGTACCAATAATACCTACCTTAGGCTTAACATTATTCAACACGTCTAAGAAGGAGTACATACCAAATTTTGAGGAACTATGACCCTTATCAATTTATTGTTGCATGTTGAGTCTCACAATCTCTTTTGCAGGAGTAGCCATTGCTTTTGATCATACTCCAAGGCCATCCCCTGACTGTTGGTTATCTTGTACAATTTCCACATGAGTAGTCATCAATTTTCAACCCTTATCAGCTTGTAAAATAGGATAAATATGAACCCTTTTTAGATTAGCACCCTGGGAAGGTTTAGGTTTCCATCTCTTATGAGGTACCCTTACTGCTCCTGCTTTTGCTTTGGGTTTCTTACAGTGCCGAGTTTCATGTCTAGTTCCCCCACATTCCTTACATAAAATGCGTTTCCATTCGAATTCTATTTCAATAATTATCACATTCCCCTATTCATCTAAGAATTTCACATTAGGAGGAATTGGTTTATCAAAAGGGAATTCAATCATTACTCTTGCACATATAAGCCTAGTTCTCTGTAGCATTGTCACATCATACAAAAGTACTCATTAATCCTGCAATTTTGGGGGAAGGGTACCCTTCCCCCAAAATTTGAGAGGTCTTATTTCACCCACACCAGAACAACCTTGATATCAGTTTTCACAAGTTCTACATTCTCCGACCAAGGTATACTATAAGAGGTTTGTTATCAAATATGAAGTGACCTTGTTTAAGGATAGCTTCCATATTTTCCTTCGATGCAAATTTAACCATGAAAATTCCATTAGGCATGAAAGCAATCTTAATAACATTATATCTTGCCTATAAACGATTAATGAATCCTTCAACCACATCCCACGGGGGATTTGCCCCAAGGATTAAGCAGTAAACTGATTTTTTTCCAGAAATCTAACTCTTCTCTTACCTTATTTGCAGTGAATTGTAACAAATCACTTGGTTCCTCAACTATCGGTTGGACTTTCCTTCCATTCTGTGTAGTCCAATTTCGAAGCCTTTCCTCTAGTGTTAATTCATCAAAATGATAAGGTTGAACATGTGAATCCGTTTCATCCTCATTCGGAATTGATGTTTAAGCTGCCTCTGCAACAACTTCCAGTTCTCCAAACTTATTAATCGAGTGATCTAATAAAGAAAACTTGTTTGTATGTATATTTACTATTACTTGACGAAGAAATCGAAAAAAATTATTGTTTTTTTCTAATTGTTTATAGAGCTAGTCATGATCCTAGGGTTTCTTTCCCTTTTCTTTTCCTCTTTTAGTAGAAGAATCTTCTCTACACGTCTCATATCACCCATCACTTGTGTGGCATTTAGTTCCATACCTTATGATATAATGATGGTGTATAAACAAGACATTGGATTATGATCTAAATTTTAATTTTCTTGCCTATGTTTTTCTATGTCTCGTTTTTCTATCAGCAACAAGAAAGGTGTTTTCTGATATTACTACTGTATTTTTTTCTATGTGTATATCCCAAATATTACTTGTTGTCAATAAATTACTTCCTCCATTCAACTCCACTCTACCACTTTTTTTTTTGTACACTATTCACAAGCGATCATATAATTGCAATTTTCTCTCAATATATAAGTAAAAAATATATTCATGTGTGATCTTGTTTGATTCGTCTTTACGAGTACATTATTAATATCTAACTTTTATAATTTTTGCAAACATGTATCTAACGATATTTACCGTGTAAAACCCGTCTCGGCAAATGTGAAAAAAAAATTGGTAGAGTGGAGTTGAATGGAGGAAGTATAAATCATCGTCATCGAATTTATTGAACGACACAAAATTCCCTCCTACAAATTTAATGTAATGAAATACCCTTAAATTTAATGAAATACCTAAAACCCCCCCTCCCAACTCTAAGATGAAAAAGTAACGATTTCAAATAGACTTAGCAGATACACAATCCTCATTTAAGATGGATGATATCTATCAAGCTTAAGACATGTCAAATAAGTACCCTATTTGTTGAAACACAAATTCTCATTTCAGACGGTTAATATATATCCATCTTAAAATTAAGACAAATAGGATACATACCATATTTGTGTAAAATGGGCTGTCTGAAATTACATGTGAGTTTGTTAGCTTATGAGTTGTAGGATAGGTAGTTGGTACTCTATGTAATATTTTATCGCAAATTCTTATTTCAGACGGACCATTTTCGTCTAAAAAATAAGACGGGATTATGTTAACACTTTTTGATAAAATGTAACCACAGCTTATATCAACTTATTTTTAATAGTGGTTACATCTAACGGTAATGTGGTTACAAAATTCCGTCTTATTACTTCAGACCAAAATAGTCCGTCTGAAACAAGACCAACTGATATTTTATTACATAGCTTCGAGTCTTCTACTAGACTACTACATCCCATCCCCTACTCCATAGCTCTTACTACATCAAACATCACACTTTCTCATTTTTTTCTCCAATAACCAATATCTTTTCTCCATCAAACAATATAAGCATCTACAACATCGTTCTCCATCAAATATAATTTTATTTAATTCCCGATACACTAAAATTAGTCATTTTCATGATATTGTTTTTTGAAAAAAATTCACTTATCATTTGAAGAATGTCGAGTGAAATGGTACGAAAGATACCCATCTTCACCTGCGAAGAAGATCCAAGTTTTAAAGGTTCATAAAGACAAATATATCACAAAAAAAAAAAATAGTCATCATGTTCGATTACCATTGCGACCGGCTTCACCCAATATTGTTGATGGGTAAGCTGCTCCACCTATAACGAATATACTAACTTATTTATACATCTAATCACGAGTGTTACAGACAGGGGTGGACGCAGGAATTTGGTATAAGGGGGCACAATTTTTTTTTTGTATAATTTTTACATCTTAACGAAACTTTTTTTTTTGTAAGAAGCAAAAAAAGAAAAAAAATTGGATCTACACAACCTTTTCCCTTGATAAATGGTATTTATTGGTTATTTTTTTTTCCATAAAATACTTTAACTTTCAACTGTATGTAAATTGTAGTTACTGATGAATAATATCTTGATACAGTATATATATATTACATACTAATAATTCATTTTATTAATAAATCCAAGTAGTCTAATGGTTGACGAAGTTGTAAATTAGTTTGAGGTCTTGGGTTCAAATCTCATTACAACTACATTTTTACTACAAAGGAAAATTAGAGTAAGTAAATGACCTGGGTTTAAATCATAGTAGTCTATTTAATTAAAAAAAGTACAAAGTGGGAGTCGAACCCAAGTCTCTTTGGAAAAATTGGCAGGTGCTAACCATTAAGACACTTAGATTTACATATAATATATAGTAGGTTTAGATCTATATTACAAACTATCTAGAGATCAAGGGGGGCACGTGCCCCACCTGGCCCCACCCTAAATCTGCCCCTGGAGAAAATGCATGAGAGAGACAAATTCTATGAGTCTTAATATTATATACTCTGTATTAGAGAGACAAAAGGGTAAAATGCGCAAGTGAGTTGCAAAGCTACATTTGTGGGGAACAGTAGTTGGGGTTGGGGTTTTTAAAGGGAGATGTATAGACCTTTCTAAATATTCCAAGTTATTTTTCTTGTATCATAGTCCCTTTCGTTCTCGTGCTCCTATATCGTGTCATCGTCCGTCCTTATCTTTGTGTGTTATCTTGCTTGGGAGTTAGTCTTTAAACTTGTAGGTTAACTTGGTCTCGCCGAGTAATTCCTTGACCTAAGTTGTTCGTTCTACCATCGTCATCTCCTTCTTGAATACCTCGCCTTTTCATAGTGGAGTGGTTGACTTGTTAGTCAGTTCAAGAGAATTGGTGGGGTGTAATTAGACCTGGCAAATGGGTCAAACGGGTCGGGTATGGGTCGGGTCAATATGGGTCGGGTCATCTCGGGTTTGCTCAATCTTTCGGGTCGGGTCGGGTCGCTTTCGGGTTTGGGTCAGTTTCGGGTTTGGGTCACTTCGGGTCTGGGTCATTTCGGGTATAGGTCATTTTGGGTCGGGTTATTTTAGATACATATCCGATTTATTTAGGCCATTTTCAGGTCAAAATGATCAAGTTAGTTTTCGAGTCAAGCCCGTGTCGAGTCAAACTGGCACGGGCCGACTTGGACCAAGCCGAGCTTGAGCTGCACGTGGGCCGTCTCGTCTCATTGTCACCCTTAATCAAAATAAATTGGGTCATTTAGGGTCATTTCAAATCGATCGTGTGTAGGTCGGTGGTTTCGGGTCGGGTTATTTTGGGTCGGGTCTCTTTCGGGTCAGTCAAGGTTCGGGTCGGGTCTGGGTCGGGTCGGGTCAATTCGGGTTTCGGGTCATCCTCGGGTCAGGCAATTCCGGGTCGCTTTCGGGTCTCGGGTCAGCCTTATCGGGTCGGGTTATTCGGGTCGGGTCAGTTTTGCCAGGTCTAGGTGTAATTAGAGAATCCTTGAGTTGTGACATCTCTGTTTTGGATTGAGTATACTTTAGTTTGACTTTACCTTGAGAAATAAATTTAAATTTAGGATTAATCTTATGCTTGCGTGATTGACCCTTTAAGTAGGGTAGGATAGTGAAACCGATGATTTGTGAGCTACCTTGGGAACCGTGCCAATAGAGAGACTAGTTGACTTGAGGTGAGAGTTGTTGGATGTGTACCATAAAACCCTTAGTGATAAAGAGAAAGTTGGACACTCGACCTGAAGACATTGGTTGATTTGAGGAATGGTATGTTAGCTACCATAGGCAACCTAGACAATAATCTATTGCGTTAGTAGTGACCTTAGCTATCAACTTTTAAGGTTTGGCTAGTAAGTAAAATTTTATTTTGAGTTTTTTGAGGAAAATCCTTGAAAGTGTTAAAGATCGAATTAGCCTTTGCCTGTGGATGCTATTAGACAACCAATTGTATCGAACCTCGCTAGTTTGGTAATTTAGATGCCAACTTCTTTTTCCTCAAATGACTTAGAAATTTGTGAGTAGACGTTTGTTAATAAGAGACCTTGCTAGATTAAGTCACCGTCCCCCACTGGGATAGGCCTAGAGAATTATGTGGGTTATAATGTGTAAAATCTTGTATTTTGATGCTTGATAGTGAGTTGGATACAAAACAGGATATTAAAAGTCGAACGAGTATGATTGGATTATAATATTATGGAATGGTAGAGGTGTATATTTTTGACAGTGTCAAGCTTGTGAGATTAAATTTTGATTGTACTTTGAGGTTTGCTAATGAAATGATATTATTTTGGTTGAACTTCATGAGACTCAAATGGAGGCATATGAAGTAAATATTTGGACATTCTCTAGACGAAATGAGTTGTAAGTTGAGAAACTTAGAATTTTCATTGTAATTATGGATGACCAATGTTTGAGTCATTAGACATTTCATAGTAATATTTATATCGGAATGGGGATTGATAATGATAGCACACAGTATTGACCATGTGCATAAATTATGGATCCGAGTACTTATAGTAAGTAAGAGTAATGAATATGTAAAAGTTTAGATTGACGTGACTTAGAAGATTTAAGAGCACGTATTTAGAAAAGTCAATAAGAGATAGGTAGGCTTGGTATGAGGTCAAACTATCTTGTAAGTCCAATATTACACCGAGAAAGAATTTCAGTAATCGGAAAATTGAGTAAGTAAATTTTAGATTTGTATGTACCATTCCTTTCCAGATTATGGATTTTGTATATCCCATCTCATCTTTCATGTGTGACACTTACCAGCTTCACTCATTAGTTCATCTTTGTTTAATTTTTTGGATATACTTCTCCTATTGCCTTAATCATCGACTTATCTATAAGTTATTAACCTTTCAGTTTATGTTATTTAGGGTTATTCTTATACCTTATGTGAAACTTTGGATATTAATTAATAAATTTTGAGGACTGACGACATTATTTTCTTCATTTCTTTTTAGCACTCCTCTTTGTGCTATAAATTTATCATTCATAGTTCTTTCGGAGTACGTTAAACGTCTTGTTCAATGTTCCTTGATTTTCCCCTTGTAATACTTCTTATTTTTGGTTGGCTAGTCAGTGTGGGTGCTCGATCGAGTGGTTTCTCTACTCGATCGAGTGGGTCAGTGTGAGAGTTTCTGGCCGATTCTGTTTTGGGTCACTCGACCGAGTAAATTTTCGGTGACTCGCTCAAGTGGGTTGAGTACTCGACTGACTAGAGTCGGTTCAGTGAATGTTGTGAACGGTTTAATTAGCATTTGTTTTAAAGTTTAAAATACGGTTATGTATGATTATCATTTCTTCAAACCTTAATCACACCCTAACCACTCTTAATCTCTTTGAAACTCAATTTTGGTGATTCTCGTCGGTAGAACGTTCTAGCTTGTTGTCATCTCGTAGCCAGTAAGTATTGTTGTCCCAAATCTTTTAATATTTATCTAGCATATTAGGGTTTGGGGATTTGAGATAACTATTTTAGTTATGTCAGATTATCAATAGCGGTTTGTGTAGTGATTGTGTCTGTAATAATCCACATTAGTTTTGTAAGACGCTTGCCTTATTATTAGTCTTAATTGTGTTTGTTAGAAACTTCGTGTTGGTTAGAGGTCATAATTAAGTATAGTCTTCTTGTTATTGTGTTGTTGTGGCATGTTTCGTCTTGTTGCGTTATGAGTATGGGTTGTGAACTTCGAGGAAGAAGTTTGTTATTAAGGAGGGAAGACTGTGTAATACTCCGTATTTCAGTATTTCTGGCTAGCTTGTACTCGGTCGAGTAAGGGTCACTCGACCGAGTGGTGTGGGTACTCGGCCGAGTGATGTTGGTGTGTTAGTTAGGCAGCCTTCTGCCTAGTTGGCACTCAGCTGAGTGTAGTGTGCACTCGACCGAGTGCGGTGTACTCTACTGAGTGCTTCTTGCACTCGAACGAGTGCACCGGTCTGTCGGGTTTTGATAACGGTTTTGGATTAAGAGAATTAAGAGATTATATATATTCCGTCAGTTCTTAAAACACTTTAAAAACTCTAATCTCTCTCTAAACTGTCTTAACCACCTTAATCCATTGCCAACGTTGAAGATTGTCTCTTTGCTAGTCCGTCCTTGTTCGTGCTTGAATCAATCGTAAGTCCTAGATCCCTAATTCTTTGATGTTGTTTTTTGGGTAGGATTGTTGGAACCCTTAGGTGAAATTAGGATCGAGTTTAGGTAATTATGATTGATTGTTGATCATAGACTATTGATTTATTGTTTATGTAACACCCCCATATTCCAAAGAGCCTTACAAGACCTTATTAGTACATGGAGATGTCACCATCTCAGTTGCTCGAGGTAGTACATATCAAAACTCACAATAAAGAAGCAATACTTTATTAAATCAATAGTTTAAACTCCAATACATAATCCCAAACTAGACGACATACCGTCTAGACCAAAATCCAAATGTTAACATAACAATAAGGTAAAGTATAGTTTAAACTCTAAAAGACTCAGCGGAAGCTATGACTCGATATGGTGATCCCATCCACGTTCCAGCGCAGCTTTACGGATTTACCTACTGATCACTTGCTCACCATTCCCCAATGGATCACATCAATTTTGTAAAACATTAACAGGGTTAGTAACAGTATATACCGACCAATGTACAAGATAAGCAATAGAGCAAGAGAAGCCGGAGGCTCACCGCAGCGGTTACCTTACCAACCTCAGGTTATCATCCCTGATATGCAAAACCACCAATTGACCCTACACCGCAGCCATATGCATTGAAATTCCCTCACACCGCAGCTAGAGAACCCGAAACATTAATGTGCACATCCCCTCGTAGCGGGAGAACTACGAGAGGCGAACTCAGGGTGGGAAACCGTCTCCCGACAGATCACAAACATAGTGACCATAGTAACAACCCGAACTCCATCACCATCATCATCAATCAATCAAATAATCATAAACAACACATCTCATCACATCAATTAGCATAAACAGTACTGAGTAGGGAAACCCTACCTTATTAGCCAATTCCACAAGACAAGCAATGAATTAAAAAATCCTCTTCTATGAAGTCTCCCCCTAATCATACAACAATTATATATAATTAATACTAATCATCTCCCCTTTTTCCCCCCAATTCAATTAGGGTTTATAAATAATTATACACAATCACATAGTAGGATTACTTACCGAAACAATCAATCAAGCAATGAGATATCGGATCCAACGATGATTAGGGATTTTCTTGAGAGGTTTGAGAGAGTGAGATAAATAGGGTTTTTGGTGAAGAACGTAACTGTGATTATGAACTTAAATCTCTTATTAATCCTTAATCAAACCGTCCACGTAATATCCTCAGACCGGTGTACTTGAACGAGTACCATATGTACTCGGTCGAGTACGACTTACTCGGTCGAGTGGTTACCACACTCGGCCGAGTACCCTAACAACAGAATACTGCTCAACAGACAGACCAACCTACTCGGTCGAGTACAATCTACTCGGCCGAGTACACATCGGTCGAGTAAGCTTTACTCGGCGAGTGCCAAGTACTCATAAATATGGAGTATTACAGTTTAGGAGGAGACTTCGTAGAGTAACACTTATGATTGTGCTTTCACATTGCTTGCAGAGTTGCTTGCAAGTAGGGTTTCCTTACTAAGTCCTTGTATGTTGTTCATTGTGATAATATGTGCTACTGTGATATTGCACAATAGAACTTGGTGATAATGCACAATAACACTTCATAACCTTTACGGTGTATCTTCACCATTTTCATAGCAGACACAATTTTAACACCTCCTGATACCTGTATTCCTTGGTATGAAACACGAACACCAGAGGGAGTGAGGGACTCCTCAAGATAATCTTTTGGTTTCGACACTCGAATTTAGCATGATGCTTAGACAACCAATCCATTCCCAGTATCACGTCAAACTCTGCGAGGTTAAATTGAATAAGGCTGGAATAAAATGTGGTATTGGCTATAACGATTGGAACGTCTTTAAACAAGGATGAACAACTAACATTCTGACCATCGGGAAAAGCGATAGAGGTGTGTGATTTATGGTCAGTTTCCATGTGGTTTCGTTTGACAAATTTTGTGGCAATGTGAGATACGGTTGCCCAAGTGTTGAATAATACAAAAGCTTTAAAAGAGTTAACAATAAACGTACCCGAAACAACATCTGGGTGATCCTCGGGATTCACCTCGGTCATCATGTACACCCTTCCTTGCACCCTGCCTGGAGTAGCTGGTGGCTTCTTATGGCAAACATTAGATTTGTTTTCCTTCTCCTTGTAGTACCAACACTCAATAGGAGAACCATCACATTTAGTGCCAGGGTGACGCGGCTTCGGGCATCCTGGGCACTTGTTGAAATCACCTTCAGGCTTGTTTAAACTTCCCTCGTTTACATGTGCATTTCTCTTACCAAAATCACCCCCCGAATTAGGGCACTGCTCTGACTGTTAAATCTACTTTTGAAAGTTCTGCCTCTGAGTTAAAGCTCCACGAAGGTTCAGGCTGGACCTAGATACGGGTATAGTAAAGTTCTTACGTGCCACATGCTTAGGCTTAGAATCTTCCCCCATGATTGAAGCATTCAGACTTAAGGCGGTTTGGTATGCCTTACCGATATCAGTGATAGGTTGCTTCAGCATTGCAGTATGAAGTCTACCCACCATGTGGGGAATATAGAACTACACCAAATCATTCTTTGAGGGAACGATTCTCTTAGCAAAGCGGGTTAGTTTCATGAACTTGTACTCTGGATCGATAAAGTGGTAAATAAGGTCTATCAGCCCAAGAACTCCTATTAATACCCCTAAATGCACGGATCCTCCTCTGGTACTCCTCGTACTCACGATAGCGCTCGTGACGCTGAAATCTATCCAGGTCTCTAATGCAGACTCTATATTCAACAAACTTTTTAAGACTCATCTGAAGTATTTATAAATAAAATAGTAGGAATCAGATGAAGGTTATTTGTTAAACTTCAAAGGAAGTTCCACACATAACTCTTAATCAGATTACTGCATTTGAAAGATTGAACATCTAGAATGCCTTTTAAGAAACTCGGGATGATAAATTTATTATTCATATTATAGCATATCTGGTTTTCAAGTTGACAAGAGTTAAAGGTCACTTAGAATTCTTACTACTAAGAAAATATTTTTGTGATACACGAATTGATGATCCTTACCGAACCGTGGTACACGGGGAACCACAAAGGGGCGCACTTGGATGGACAAGTGTAGAAATATGCATTTGTGGAGTCGCCACCAATTTTTATGGAAAATTGGAACCGTTTGGATACTTCATGCCATGTCAAGACACAAAGTAATGACATGAACACTAATAACTCGTTATGTGACACCCTCGAATTTGCGGAATGATAAACAAGTAATTTAAATAAATAAAAGATGAGAATACGTTTTTAATAGGTTCACTTTAGTGAAAATCGGTAAATTTTAAAACCGGAACCTATCATTAAATATATTCATCATAACAAAGGTGTCTTAAAGAAAAAGGTTCATAACAAAAAGGAAATAATATTATACATAAAAAGTATCCAAAACGGAAGACATATCTCCCGTATAAATACGGAAATAAAAGAGTGTATAACATAATACAATCCTAAGAACCGAATATAGGTCCAAGGTAATACTTCACTCGCTAGCTCGTCAATGTACCCAAGTATGCATCACAAACCTGCCAACCGTATTAAATATAAACACGGAAGCCACAGTCAGTGGGGAGTAACTCCGAGTTCTCCCAGCCACGAAATGTCGAGTTTAATAAAACATGAATAACATAAGAGAGATGTATATGGAAAATACAAAACCTTAACAAATACGATATGCTTTTCATGTTATGAAACAAATAACTAGCATATAACCTATCATATGAAGGCTAAGCTACTCATGCAAACTATCATGTGAATCGGTTAACAAACTATACCACGAGGTAGGGAAGCTGGTATTCTAGCTCAGAGGTTACATTTAAAACATGACCATGATACACTCAACCCTAATCATACAAGATATCATGTGAATCAGTTAACAACCGGTAATCCAAACTCTATCAACCGTAGCCGGCTTGCATCTCACCTTCTAAGATTCATAGAATCATCAAACATGAAAGACCAATACTTCTAGAAACAGGCATAAGTTCTTAGCACAGTCAATAGTCGACTTCTGTAACTCGAGGCTATACCACAAGGTAGGAAAACATCCTAGTCCTAGAATGATCAGACCTAGCGACAACAGCTATTCCATTCCCCGTTCCATGACATAACCGTACATGAGAAACTCTACTAGGCGACCCCCTAAGCAGAGATGGCTAGTACTTAAGCTGGCTCCATTCCCAAAAGTGGA
>JAIUZE010038006.1:0-11301 GCA_022085475.1 Heliosperma pusillum | reverse complement strand
TCCCTTATTACTTCAATATCAACATTCAAAATTGTCTCAATCAACAAACAGTTTACCATGGCAACAATAAAATTACTAATAAATACGGACAAGTAACAGAATATGTAGTAATCAAAATAATCATGCAATTACTCATCCTAATAATAATGGTGGAAATAACCTAATTACAAAAACTAAGAATCCATGAATTAACAATTAAATTGTAGAACAATATCAAAAATTAGGGTTAAGATACCACCAAGAATGACTGATTTTAAAGAAATCACAACATAAATTAAAAAAAAAAAAAAAACATACCCAGTATCCGACATACGTCAATGGTGGAAGAGAAGTGGCAGTGAGGTATTTTATGGAAGCAAATACGCAATTAAAGTAGATGATGGTTTTAGGGGAGCAATTAAAGTGATTTAGGAATAAATATAAAAGTGTAGGTTTTGTTTTTATATTTGCCTAAGCATCACACGTGTGAGAATAACATAATGGCGGGAGCATTGGGTTTTTGTATGGGAGGTTTTGATTTGGGAGTAATAGACATAAAAATTGATTAATAAGGGAGTGTTTTACAATTTTTTGATTAAAAGGCGGTGTTTCGCAAACAACATTATATAAAAGGGAGTGTTTGACAAATGCTCCTGTATAGACGACGACGTTGATCCCGTAATAACGCCCGGTAAAATCTCAGAAATGAGGTCGAAACTACAAGCTCATTCACTCATCATCCCCAAATTGTTGAATTCCGATACCCCCAGAAAACCCCAAGACCAAAATAGGACGAAATCTGCAATAATTCCCTCGTTGTTTCCGGCAGACAACAAAATCAAAGCACCTTTAATTGGTAAATTAATGTCAAAAATCCTGAAGACACAGAAAATGACACCTTCCATAAGATTGTGGTTGACGATTATCTCACTGGTCATAGCTGCTTCTCATTTCTCTTTCATTTCTTTTATTTTTAATCACTTTTCTTTTTCTATTTATTGTATGCATTCAGTATTTGACCTCCTTGTGGAATTCAATCTACAATTCTTGTGGAAATTTTTGTTCAGTTTACTTTTGCACCATGACAGAATCTACCTACCTACTTTTTTGTGGGTGTCACTTATTTTTCTAGTATTTCTCTTCACGTATATATGGAATATGTCAATTATTTGTATGATAGGTTGACTTGTAATTTATTGTTAAGTTATTTGATTGATGTGTATTTGATGAGACAAAAATATGTGTACTTATCATCACCAAATATTGTATCATTTACTATCATTTTAATTTAAAGAGGCTTCACCTCAACAGGGAATCAAGAATATGCCATAGGGAGTTAGTGTTGACTATGATTATCGCCTACCGTCTTTTTGGATTACGAAAGATAAGTAAATAGAAACATCAGCGGAGCTAGGATTTCTTGTTGTGGAGTGAAAAATTTCAGCACAACATATGAGAAATACCATAATGTGAAATTGAAAATATCTCGAAAATTTAACTAAATTTTTTTGGTTTTTTCTAGCCCCCTCGCTCCACCGTTGAATAGAGAAAGATCACATTTAAAGGGTTTTATTTTTATAATAGATAAAAATACTCACCACAAATCATGATTAGATGACAAGGTTCGCAAATGTGAAGGGTTGAAATATTCAACACTTGCTATTGTTGATGAGCTCTAATCCCACTTTTTACAATGGTTGATGATTGCATTTTCTATATATTGATATTTTGGCGATAATTCGTCAAACCATTCACATCGTTTAATTATCATAAATATGTTCTCTTAATAAAAGTTGTTTGTTAAAGAACACGAATTTTAGTAGTTTGGATTTTCAAAGTAGTATTTATTTAGGTTATGGATACTATGTAGGAATAGACTTCAAACAATTAGGAAAAACTAAAATACACTCCATTCATCCGAGTCATTTGTTTAGCTATTTTCTTTAAACAAACTAAAATAAATGATTGAGACAGACGGAGTATTTAAATCTAAAAAGCGTGGTGGACAACTCTTAACCCAATCATAAGTAGTTCCAAAGGGTTTGGTGATAAGTTAATCTTATAAAAGGTAGAGCATGACTAACTCCAAATTTCCAAATTTCAAACGCGTTACTTTTGGTCAAGTGTCTGCGTATCTCACTTGATAATCAATCACAAGTATAGTTAGTTAATAATTAGTTGCTTTCCAAGTAGTATACTGTATTTTTTTATTTGTTATGTTTGGCTACTGCAATCTACGGAGTACTAGACTACGTACTAAAGGTGCTTACGTTGTTTAGATACTAATCAATGTTATTTGACTCAGGAGTATAATCTAGAAGTTTAGTTAATGGCAGTGATATGATATGGTGTACGTACATTTCATTTTCATTAGCATTTAGAATATTCATAAGTATGCTACTTTATTATTTTTAATGAAGCTTCTACGCGCTTTCATCAGGGACTGTTCTTCCACAATGGCTATAAAAACTGCTTGATTTTAGAGTTTTTGGTTACTTCCCTTGTTTTCTTTATAATTATAATTAATAATTATAAGAAATACATTCTGGTATATACTTTGATGGTCTTGAAGAGGCAATTTGGTGAGGAAGGGAGTGATAATTCATCACCATCTAATCACTCCCAAAGCCTACCAAATAAGTTTCAAAAGTGAGTGCTACACCTTTTGTTTCGTGCTCTTTTTCGGGCTAATAACTTATGTACGACCATGTTACTCTAGGACGTCACCAGGATTTCAAAGTTAGGGAAAACGTTTTGAGGCCCCCTTTTGTAAAAAAAATCACCCCACGATGTTCAAGTCTTACTCTCTACATCTCATTCACTTTTTACCTTTTCTTTTTTTATTATATCAAAGATAAATAATATGACTAAGACGTGGGGAGTAAGTCGTCTGGTAGTAGGACCATCTTACCCAAACTTGTTTGTTGAACCGTCGATCAATTTTAAAATGGGTCTCTGAATCAACTTTTTTTCTTTGGTGTTTACGCGGGGGTATGATTGTTGGACTACGTTGCCACGCCATAGGGGCGAGCCTTTTAAGGCACCAAAGCACTAGGTAATATTGTCGTTATATGTGTCGGGATTGACAGAGTCTTTCTGTCTTTGCAGAGCTGTCAAATATGTCATGCAAGAAGCTTCTTTACTAGAAATTGCGGAAAAAATAGCCTTAATACTTGAACCTACCCTCCGCAAAGTGGTATGATTTCATTTGGTGTGCGAAGTGAGTACGTAATTAAGTTTGTGATTTCATTACGATTTCATGTTAAAATGCTGATAATTGTACTATACATCTAGATGAAAGAAGAATTGGAACAACATATTCCTGCTTATTTTCAGTCATCTCCAAGGTTAGCTCTTTTTCTTTTTCTTTTTCTTATATATCTTCTGGTTCTTGGTTTCCATAGCCAAAAGACCCAAATTCTGATATATTTTGGGATTCTAGATTAGGATGGAATAAGATAAAATGACTCACGAGACTGGTTGCGCTTCTTTCTCTAGTGAAATAGCAGGCATTTGGTGTAATTCCTGGTGCAACGTCCATTACGAGTCTTTTGAAAACAGCCTTTCTGTAGTAAGATAGGGGTAAGACTGTAAGACTGTTTAATGGACTGTAGGCTGTGTACATCTACCCCTGTTACTCTGCCATTTGGAGGTACCCTTGATGTAATAGGGTGATGTTTTATTGTTGTTGCTGCTGCTGTTATTTATTCAATGCTTCTTCATAATAATGGAATCTGTCCAACATAGATATGTCAACATTTGGCCTTCTGGTACAAACCACCCTGTTTAATGGAGTGTGGTGAAATTTGTTCAGATAGTAATGTTAATGATTCTCATTTGACGATGTGTCTAACTCTGTTACTAACTCTGCTACCGTATAGCAGAACTTTTTAGGCATCAAAAACCTAATACCCGAACTCTTCTCTGAAACCGTTTTCAAAGACATTTCCTTGTTCTTTTTCTAATTGTAGACGGTCACTTGCTCACCAACTTGAGCCCTCTCCTTCAAGAGGATTTCAACTACTTTTCACGAAGAAATTGCCAACCACACTCTTTACAAATAGCAGGGTAGAGGGTGAGGATCATACCCCTGTTCAAGTACAGCTAGTTGATGCAAACTTGAAGAATGTGATTTACAGTGGTCAACTGTCCTCAGTCAAGGTGGAGATTGTTGTTCTTAGTGGTGATTTTTCAGCAAATGAGGGAGAAAATTGGAGCAGAAGTGAGTTTGATGATAACATTGTGCGTGAAAGAGATGGCAAACGACCATTGTTGATTGGAGAAGTTTCTATTCTCCTTGTCAATGGTGTTGCTTCCCTTGAAAATGTTAGTTTCACTGATAATTCAAGCTGGATAAGGTGTCGAAAGTTCAGGTTGGGAGTCCGAGCAGTGTGTAGTGCTCTTACTGGAGCTGGGATCAAGGAAGCTGTCAGCGAGGCTTTTGTGGTTTTGGACCATCGTGGAGAATGTAAGTCGGTGCTGAGTATTTAACTACAAATATATATGTTTACAGTTATTATAGAAAAGAATCCATCATCTAGACCTTGCAACCAGGTCATGTGGATTGGTTGCAGGTCGAGTGAGTTTAAGTTGGGTGGTTGCAGATCAGGTCACTGAGCTCTGAGTCGGGTCTTTTCGGCTCATGTGTGTTCATTTTTTTGTTTTTTTGTTCTTTTGTTATGGGAAGAAACTCAGTTTCGTTTCAAATTAGTCATTTTTGGGTCGGTCATTTAGTAGAAGGGTCCAGCAAAATGCGGGATAACTAGGGGTTGGAATAGGTCAGTTTGGGCTTCTGTTCATCTTAGAATTATTTTGTTCTCATCAACATTGGATCTTGTGTCAGGTTACTGGGTCAAGTCAGCTTCGCTAGGCCTAGCTGTATCATTTCTATAGCAGATTTGTGGCCTTTAAACATGAACTGTGAGTTTGTGACCTTCATTTACAGCCTATCAGAAGCATAGTAAACCATCCTTAGATGATCCAGTGTGGCGTTTGAGAAAGATATCGAAACTGGGAGCATCACGGAAGAAACTAGAGTCACATGGAATCAAGACAGTGAAGGACTTCTTGATGCGTTACTACATGAATCCCTCATCTCTTCGTCATGTAAGGAGATAAATCTCTTTACTAATGAGAACATATCTTTTAACTATGTGCTGTTATTAACCAACTTATTTGCCATTACTATAGGTGCTCGGAAAAGGAGTCGCTAACAGGGCATGGGACACAATGGTGAGGCATGCTAACGACTGTCATCTGGACAGCAATTGCTATCTTTACTGCAGTGAATCTGAGAACGTTGTGCTTCTGTTTAATTGCGTCTACAAAGTCGTTGCAGTCAAATTCACTGGCCAAGATTATCAGACAGTCGATTCTCTTGATACTCGCCAAAAGGTTTTATTCCCTTTACATCGTACACTTTTTGAAGTCCAATAATTCTGTAAATACGTCAAGTGGCTGTTTTGTGTTGACCAATAATGGAATCGAAGTACTGCTAGTTCACAATCAGTGTCATTTTACTTCCATTCCATCATAATTCAACACCACAGAATATAGAACCTATTGAATCCATTGAATGTGGAAACTTCCAGTCATATAATATGAGAAGTATAATTAACGGTAGATGAGTCAGTTGATTAATTTTAGCGGTGGATGAAAGGTCTATGCTATCTTAACAATTAAAGTTAATGAGTAGTAGTACTCATAACCAGGTTCAAAGCCCGTTACCATCACAATTGTCCTTTTGGTTGCCTTTACAGCAAAAAAAATTACTGCGTAATTAGTTTTAGCTGATTGAGTGCCACATTTTTCTTTGTCAGGCTCTGGTGGAAAAGCTGAAGCAATCTGCATTTTTAAATGTAAATGAGCTTGTTCCAGTTCTCAGTTCACCAGCTGTTTCTCCTTTCGAGTTACCAATTATTGAGCACCTAGTCCCATTTTCTGGTCCATATTTTCAGCATGATGGTTTCTCAATGTTAAGTCAAGGTATACCGCTCACTGAGACAGATGGGTAGCTTTAGATGTGTTATTGTTTCTCTTTTCCTCTATTTTTTTTTGCTAAGGATATGCCTGAAATATAATTGCGAGCAAAGCGTGCCGAATTTACGCGATAATCTAAGGATATGCCTGAAATACAAATGTGAGCCATTTTGGCGTATTTCAATAATAATTATTTCAGTATATGTATAATGTTCATTTAGCTGTAACCGGAACCACTTGGGTTACTAACTCCAAACGAATTTTATAATCTAAGGTAGCTAACATCTGGAGGACATGCTTTTAAAGTATATATAGGTAAACATTCAAATTGACTTGACTTGGCATTGTGTAGGTGAACCAGCAGAACAGCAGCTTCATTTTAATCAGTCAGATACGTCATCATTCCCGCGTACAGCTGAAGAAGGCAGTTATCCACCGGAAGATGACTCGACATCTCAAACAGGCCAATCAGTCCCGGTACAAAGGTTTGCTGAATCCTCCTTCATGGCGATCGATAATTCCTCTTCTGTACCCTCTGATGGGTATAATTGGAACTTAGACAGTCCGCTTGCAGCATATGTACCCAACATTAGTCCTGAAACCACGAGATGGGAGCAAGATGATGAGCTTTTTACAATCTTGACCTCAACTGCTCATAACGGCCCTCCATTCCAAAATCAAGATTATGGAGTCAACAGGTCAGGCAACAGGTCGCCTAAGGCTAGGTGGTGTAAGATTCGCGCTGCTATCATGTGGAAAATTGTTAGGCGAAATGCTGCTGCTCGGAGGAAAGGAAAGTTTCCTTTTCACTATTATTAGTGCATTAAGTCTCCAGTAAGAGAGTTCTATACAAGAACTTGTGATCATTTATGTGAGAGTACAATACTAATAGGTTTGCTTTCAAGGTTTAACTCTGAAGTAGCCAGTCATAGTAATTTAAAGGTGCAACTCGGGTTTAAAACTTGGATGGCGTCTACTCCTCTATCTGTGATTGTGATTATAGTATCTTGGTACTTCATTCAAGAGGGAGGGGAGTGTTCCATATTTTCATATGATACTGTAAAATTGGTATAAATTGTAAAGTATAAATAAATTACAAGAGTTGTTTTTATTTTATTTGTCGGATTTGTATTCCTTTTTGGCAAATTCTCGTTTCAGACTATGTTTTTTGGTCTTAACCTTAAGACGGAATTTTGTACCCATTTTTATTGTCAAATCTATTTTATATTAAAGCAGAAACATTTAGAGATATTCTATTGGAGGCTGAAAACACGGAAGTGAAAAAGCAGATGGCCCCACAATCAATTCTAATAATTAATTACTCTCTCATCCTTTCAATTACTCTCTCTCCTTTGTTACTCATATTCTAAGGTTAATTATTATGCTACATCTCCTTCCTTGAAATTACATGACTATTCATACCAAACATGACACACCATAATTCCATGGGATTTAATTTCTGCAAATATTCATTAAAGACTATAAAAAAGCAATATACTTCGTATACAATTCCTAAAATATTAAAAATTAGGAATAAAAATTACAACTACAATATTACAAATATATTTTGAACAAAGAAATTAAAAATAGCATGCTCAAGATTATAATCCAGTGGGTACCTGTTTGTAAAAAAAAAAATCATATATACACTATGAAACAAAACTAAATTGTCCAAAAATCGGAAAAAAATAATTATATATCAGAAAATTATATTTATACTATGAAAGCAAATTTAAATCGCCAAAAAATGGAAAAATTACTTTTATAAAAAATAAAGAAAAGAAAATTAATTGGAGGACAAAGTTAAAAAATAAAAGAGACAAGATCTACAAGTTATTGTTAAAAAATGAAAGACATAAATCAAAATGCAAAAATTAATCAGTAACCATTAACCATATACGATGGAGCTTTTCAACTCGAATCTTATATTGAAACTCTCATCAAACATGCATCTTTTTTATTTTTATTTATTACGATTGTTGTGTTGGATATTTATTTCAAAACAAACAATACTACTGAAATCATAATATTAATGATATATTTATAATAAATTTAGCAATAATATATAATAATTAAAAATAAGTGAAGAAAAATAACTTGGGATAAATTGTTTATTATTATTATTATTTTATTATTTTTATTTTTTTACAAGTGGATAGATCAAATAAACATTCCTACAATAGTCTAGCCTTCTTGGCAAAATTTGGATAAATTAGAAACCTACGAAGGTTAAACAGCTAAAGAGAACCTCAAACGATATTTAGAAAGAATTTCAGTCTCAAAGCCTAGTTCATTGTTCATATACTCGGTATGGTATTGTTCATATACTCGGTATGGTATTATGAACTTATTTGACTTATTAAGGAAAAATGAATCCTGAGGCTCCTTTTTGTTCTATTCTAATTCAATCACCTTATGATCTCTATTTATTAATTAATTTATTTTTGTGTTAAGTTGTTATTGTGATTGATAAATCACCTTTTAATGAGATATTTCGAAAGTCGCTTAAAATTTTAGGCCCTTATAAATTGGGTAAGATAAAAAGCGTTAATTCTCCTCACATTTGATTATAGCTCCACCTCAAATCATTTCCAAAATTTGTGTAGATATGCCACCCGTGCATCCCTAAGCAACAATCATCACAACAGTGTGATTGGATCGTTTTAGTTTGGTCAGTTTTATGTCGAGGAAGATCTAAAAGCAAGTTTTGATTGAAGGAGGCGCGACCAAACAACTATGAGGTGCTTGAAACCATTCAAATCAACTTTATACTTTGATCAAACAAAACACAAAGTGATGATGGCATAGATAACAAAAATAGATATTCGTTTCGCTACCATTTTATATCTATAATGATTCCCGTATGCCATGGAGACGGACATCCCGTATCCAAAAATATGTGTAAGAATGAGGGTACGTATTGTTGGAGTAGGTGTCCTCTACAAAAGTGCGCCACATAATAAATCTTATTATGGAATATAATTGGGATAATTATTGACTACATATATGATTAGTCAGTTGATTAACGTAAATCAATAACGGTTGGCTAACTAGAGTTTGACGTTATTGTCGTTTGACGGCGGTGATCAACTGATCCCTTTCGGTCACACCTAAAGGATGAAATCCAAATAGTAACTAATTATTTGTATACGATACAGTTAATTAGTACATTACATATTTCGATATGTACGAGAGTTAATTATTAGAAATTGAGTTAAGAACTCAAATTCGATTAAACTTATTTTTCAATTATGCGATAATTTACTAATAAATTTATATCTTATTTTAATACGATTAAATAAGATTTAACTTAGTAATTAATCGTTAAATTACTAAATTAGTTGAGGTTTTGAGATAGAGGTAATTAGTTCATTATATTTACAAAGAGTTGTAAAATAAATTAACTAAGCATTGTGGGACCCATTATATATTGATATAATGGTAGAATATTACTTAAAATGTTAAGTACATATTATTTATTTAATTGAGTCATATAATTGTTATATGATCAAATTAACACTTAATTATACAAGATAATTAACCATATGATCAATAAGTATTTGTGAGACAAATATCAAAAAACAAAATGGACCTAACTAGGCCAAAATGGCCGGTTGGATTGTAGTTAGAAGGGTGATGATTTTTGTTCTTGTTTTTACTCTTTAGTTACTTATTGAAAGTGACATAACAAGTTGAAAACAATCATCACTTATACTACAACACTCCACTCAAATGCATGTGATCAAATTGAACAAAATAAGAGTCCTTTTATGGACAATATCATCCGGCCAAAGTGGCTTAAGAATGCACATTGGTTGTTCATTTTTCACTACTTGATTTTGTTCAATTGTCATACTTCTTTCTAAAATTCTTCCTCTCACTAAAAACTCTCAAATACTAATATTTACTAAGTATTAATAGTGTAGTAATATAGTCATAATATTAGTAGTATAATATCTATCTTATTATCTAGTTAATAATAAGAGTAGATTATTTGGGTTAATCTTGGTGCAACTTAGAGGAGATTTTCTACTTTGGAGATTGTTTGTGTTCATCCATATTTATAGCTCAAGAACAATAAGAAGGAGTTCTTGTTGTGCCCTTATTTTTCCATATCAATGTGAGGAAATTTCTTCCTTTATATAAATGTCTTTATATTTGCATGCATGTTACATAGATCATTATAAACTAAATTAATAAGTAATTTAGTAAATAATTAGAGGAGTCTAATTAAGGTCTATGGACTTTCAATTGGTATCAGAGCTAGCTTGTAGCATGCATGTTCATTTTGGACATTTTTATTAAAGTTATAAGATAACTAATAAATCAAACATTTTGAGTTAAAATACGATTCTGACAAATTATTTTGGTGCATGTATACTTAATGACCTCAAAATGTTTGTGATAAAATTTCGTGATTATAGGGATTGATTTGCTATTTATTTTGATTTATTTGGCGTTTTTTAACCGAGGTAACATGCATGTTATTGAGTTAAAAGTTAACGAAAATAGTACATGTTGATTCTGGCCATGAAATTTTATATGATCTTCACAATTGAATTATTACATATTGTATGTAAAATTTGTTGAATTTTACGTATGTATTGCAGTCATTGATTTTATACGATAAAAGTAGAGATATGAGATTAGTAATGTCATAAAATTGAAAAGTCCAGTTCTAGTCTTGAAAGTTTTTTGTACAACTTTTTTCTTTTACAGTGTCTGATTTTGATTACTCTTGGTGAAATTTCATAATTGTTTAAGTGTTTAAAACTATATTAATGTTTTTATTTTGATTAAAACCATTAAATACAAGCTAGTTGTTATAAAAATTAATTTAAATTTTTTGGAGCAACTGTTTTTTATTTTGAAGTTCCTGGATGTTCAGAATGTACACAATTTTGGTTCAAAATTTTATGATTGTTATATTTATTTTGGTTTAGTTCATTAATGGTATATGATAAACCGTTAATGATTTTAGCAAATGAAATCCCAAATCGAATCTAATTAATGACCAACCAAAATTAGTATTGGACTAATTTGAGTTCGAATTCAGTGTTAGTTAAAATATTTTGAGTTAAATGCGATTTAAATGGGTGATAGTGATTTTTAATGGTTAAAAATCAAAAATCGGAAGAAATGAGCTACAATGAAGATGAATTGAACTTAGGACGATTTTTTGGCAATTTTGCAGCAATTTATTTTATTATGTTTGAATGAATGAATGTCATTTAGTAGAATTAATTTTATGAAAAGTTTGTACTGTATGACCCTAGTTTGTTAGCGTTATTACCCGTAATGTAGGACTAATAACGGTTTGTTGTATGTAATTTTATTGCGATC
>JAIUZE010038004.1:0-11738 GCA_022085475.1 Heliosperma pusillum | reverse complement strand
AGAGTGTCTTTCCCGAGTCTTTGAATAACATGATGGATTCGGATTTGTATTCCATATGCTCTTATCATTATTTATCGAATTGCCTATTTATTCTTATCGTATCTCACATGTATATTCATATATGCATGATTGTACTTTTGTATTTCCTTCTATGTACGTTTAATGTGATATGGCTGGGAGAACCCGGAGTTACTCCCCACTGACTGTGGCGTTCATGTTTTTCATGGATGAACAGGTTGCTTGATTGGATGGCTTTTTGCTTGTGGTATTTTGGGTTCGGGTGTGAGCTAGCGGGCGTTGTCCCTGGATGAAACACCTCTAGACGTTGTTTAGCTAGTTGCTAATTACTTTGTCATTTGTTAACACTTTGAGAGACTACGTCTCTTGTGGTATTTTTATTTAGTTTGTAATATTTTGACACTCCTCGTATTTTCCTATCTTGCATGTATAAAGGTTTTTAAAATACCGTATTTCCGCTATATATTTCACATGCTTGTATGTTTTATATTTCCGCATTCGCGAGAGTTGTCACAACGACTTTAGCCAACTAAGCTAAATTTCCATAATCTCGCTACTTTCGGTTAACTTTGGTTGTCAATTATATATTCCATAATTGATTGTTGTCTTATCCCTTTGACAAATCCATTAGTGGTACGGCTCTTTGACTAATACCTCGTATTGGTTTGCTCACTAGTGTTTTATTCTGCACACTATATTTGTCTAATTATGCGTTAAATCAAATGTTCAATTTTTTTTACTGTCTCCCATGTATACTTAATGTTCTTACCCGAATAGAAAACAGGAGTAGTGAGCACAGACAAGAATATACACTCACCAATATAAGATCATACTCACGCCAAGTGGTCCTACGACTAATTAAGTAAATAGCTTATTTAAATATGTATACGGAGTATGCGTTTTTTTATTCATATCTACAGTACTTGATTTCGATGCTTTTATTCTTGTCCACTTGCTTCTATTACAAAGTGAATGACAAGTGCAATTGACAATTGAGATAAAAATTGTGTTTCATGTTGTTTAACCCTTTGTTATACTTATGTCGTAAGCTTGCGACTTATATATATTCTTAGTAATTTATTATGGTGTATGGATAATCACCTATTAATTGTCTTCTATCAGTTTAATGAAGACAATCTCCTAGGAGTTCATATCATGCAAGACGGTGGTCTTGTATCAACTATAATATAATGTGAGACGATCTCATATATAATTAACACAAGACTATATCTAATTTATTTAAAACGATCCTGTCATTATAATTTCAGACGGTCTTTTGTCATCATAACTTAAGATGATCTTCTATCACATTAATGTGAGATGATAACTCATACCATTTTAAATGTGAGACGGTCTTTATCTATTCAATGTGCGATGGTCTCCTATATATTTAATTTGAGACTGTCTCATATCTATTTAAGTGAGACGTGCTCATATCTAACTAATATGAAACAACCTCATATTAAAGTGAGACGATCTCCTATATATTTAATTGAGACGGGCACCTAACTACTAATATGAGACGATCTGTCATCATAACTTAAGACGACCCTCTATCAATTTAATAAAAGTCGATCTCAAATCCTCTTATTGCGAGCTAGTATTCTATATTTGAATGAGAGACTAGTTTATTGATGGAGTAATATTACCCATCTATTTATTTATTCTCCATTACCCCAATGAAAAGTCAAATTCTCCAATTTTTGAAGTCTTAAATTATTTAGCATATGGAGTAATGGTTAACACATTTAAATCGCAATGGTTACTCAAAAGAAATAATATCGTCCTCTATCTTAAAGCGATTTTTAATATATGATCAATCTTGCCAATTGACATAAGACACTACAGGTGTCCTCTATATGGCTATATCAAATCACATATTTGATTGGATGGAAATAAATTATTTTGAGCACATATGACATTAAATAGCTAATTAATCATAATTTTAGCATCCAAGAAGTTTGACATTTAAGTGTACATAGCACATATATTGAGACATAGCCAACTTCGAATATGGAGAATTGCAATTAAGTGAAAACAAATATAAAAAAACATATGTAATCAACAAGTACTTACAAGTATGCGAAATTTAGGTTATACGGGTTCTTATTATACTCGTTTTCTATAAGCCTAAAGTTTATACAAACTATTGAGACTCTTTCAAGTGTAGTATATACATTTTATTACTCACAAGAATATACATTGAAATAAAAAATAATTGATATTAGAAAATCTAAACAGTGAATTTTCACAGCAGTACTTAAGGTTGAAAAGACCTTGTTAGTTCAATTGTACGAATTGATATTATATTCAGTGGCTTGAAATCCACCTAACACAAATCTGAATACTTTGTGCACTTAAAATTCACAATTTGATTACTATTATGTGAACAAGTTGATCTTCTTATTTGGGATTTTTATTCATCAAATTGATAGTCAATTACATCATACACTACTCCCTGGATACCGTATAAAATCTTAGAATTATCCCGCTAATGAAATCTCATTTATATATGATATGATAAAATCACATTCTAAGATAATTTTTATCATATTGAATTACACATACTGTGTGTTAGTGATTTTGATCACAAGTCATTTAAGTGCATTCGGGTTTTCAAGTCAAAGTCGGTTTGGAGCTCGTAAAGGATATAATGTGAGTCGGGAATACGTAGTGTATGCTCATATAATCGTATATCCCGTTCATGGTTGTAATGGATAAGGAAATGACAAGTTTATTGTATAATTTTAATTTTAACAGTACTTTAATGTTTTGTCATTGCTCGTGAGATCTATTATAAAAAAACAAAGGACTGGTATTCGAGTTGTTTTAGAACTCATTAGTTGCAGAATTGATTTATCCAAATCTCAATAAAACTATGAATTCATCTTAATTATCTTTTTTTTTTATAATCTATTACTTATCTACTTATTTTTAAAATAATTCATTATGGTATCCATTTGGATTGAATTTTTTCACATGGTACCCAAGTTTTTAAGAATGTGGTCAGGGTACCCCTTAACTTTCAAAGTTGTGCACCATCTAACCTTAGGCCTTAACACCGTCAAATATTGTTAACGACAATCACTTGAATGAATTTTAACTTTTTGGAGGGAAAATTAGTTGGAGTAACTACTTTTTGAAGATGTCCAACTAACTTTTACTTGAAATCATTTTTAAAATAATGCTCAAAAAATAATTATTTATCGTTTTGGGACGGATTTAAAACTATTTATCAAAAATGGTGTCTACGTAAGCCATTCCCAATGGCGTGTCTCCTTTACAAAATCCGCCATTCCCTAATGGTGTGTTTACTTTTAATCAATTTTTGTAAGTTTGAATTTTCTTACTCACTAGAAACACGTCATTGCCAATGGGGTGTTTCCTCCGTGTTTTTTGTACAAAGTTTTAAACCCGAACCAAAACGACAAATACTTATTTTTTTAGCATTATTTTTATAATGCTTTTCTTTTACTTGCACCAAATACTCCTCATGTTTGAGATTATGTACAACATACCCCTGATACTTGTAACAACTACATTAGTTAAGGGCAAATTAGTTTATGGCAAAAATTATGGCATGCTAAGATCAGCCACTTATGTTCAGGTTTTGAGCTGTAAGTTTAAGTAATGTCGGAGCCAAGTTGTTATAAGTCAGGTTTTGTGAGTTTTTGGGTAAAACTCTTGGACGCGAATGTTATCATGCATAAAAGTATTTTTAAGTTTGCACAATTCGTCATTTTTGATATCACAATGCTAGTACACTTACTTCATTATAAGATAGACTAGAAACATATACATTATTATGAATGTTTTCAAACTAAATTGAATTATCTTAAATAAATCTATATAACTTCACTTTTTAAGTCACAAACACCATTTGTTTGTTTCTTCAACTCTTGTATAACAATATGAACTTGTTGAGTTTCATATCCATTAAAATTACCTTAATTTTTCTGCTGCACCATTGAAAGCATTCACATTTTTCACAGTTATATATAGTACAATTTTGAAGGTTTGTTGTCATAGGTCCAAACGATCTTATGTTGAATATTTTTATTTGCATTTAGAATAATTTTTTATTAACTAACTTCACCCATTTTGAACTTGATCTTGAATTAGATGATTTCATTCTAGTAATAATGTGATTGTAGCAGTGTTGTCAATGGTTTGTTCTCTCAATTGAACCAATAATGTTTTCAATGGGTTTTTCTCTCAATTGAACTACAACAACAAACTCCCTTTAAATGCAATAAATCAGTCCAACGGATACTTCGATGTAGTTGTTACAGGAATCAGGGGTATATTGTGAATATTCTCAAAACGTAGGGGTATTTGGTGCAAGTTAAAAGTTAGTTGGGCAGCTTCAAAAGGTAGTACTCCAACTAATTTTCCCTCCAAAAAGTTAAAATTCATTCAATTGTTTACCGCTAAAGTTATTGGACGGTGTTAAGGCCTAGGGGTAGATAGTGCACAATCTTGAAAGTTGACGGGTACTATGATCACATTTGTAAAAATTGGGTACCACGTGAAAACCTTCAAACCAGAGGGTACCATGAGAATTATCCCTTATAAATATTAGATACTACTAAATCGCTAGAAAAAACCTCAAATAAGTTTATGGTTTATGCAAATGGACTATAGAGGGCGTAAAATTCAAGACTTTAGTTGAACTTTTGGACTGAACTTTGGATAAAACTTTAGCTAGGGTTGCCGCCTCCACTCTCCTCCGGTCACTGGGTGGTAAAGGACCTAAGTGTGACGGAAAACCTATGCCATTAAGGGACTTGTTCGCATTCGTGTACAATTCACGACATAGTCGTCGGTTGTCGTGTTGTTAACACGACCAGGCCACGGTGGTGTCGTGTAATTTATACGATCAAACCACGGTTGTGACGTGTAACTGACACGATCATACCACGCTCTTGACGCTGAGTTATATGAACGGTCCATGGTGGTGTCCCCTGCGTTACATAAATTGTTCGTAAACTGAGTTACATGTGAAAGTCCATAGACCATAATTAGACTCATCTAATTAGTTAATAATTAACTTGTTAATTTAGTATTTAATGATCTATGTAACATGCATGCAAATATAAATGTATAAATAAACATAAGATAAAATTCTCTTACATTGATAAATTTCGGTTTAAATAGGCACAATAAGAAGCTCCCTTTATTATTGTTCTTGAGCTAAAAAGAATAGAATGAACCTTCTTGTAAGAACTTTCAATATAGAAAGTCTCCTTCCAACATGCACCCAAGATATAACCCAAAGTATCACTATATTTTTAAACTAGAAAATATAGTGACAAGAAGTGACTAATATTAGTTTTATTACTACTCTAGTAATATTAAGAATATTAGTTTTAGTGAGAGTTTAGAGAGAAGTTGGAGGAAAATAGCAAAACAAGTGGAAAAAAATGAGCAAATAAAATGAACAATCAAAGTGTCCTTATATAGACACTTTGGCCGGTCATGTAGCTAAAAAATGAGCCAATATTTTGCTTATTTTTTAATCACATGCAAAGTGGTAGAGTGTAGGATTTAATATGATCATGTTCATGTGTCATACATGTCATAATCACATGTTGTAGTGTAAGAAAAGAAAATAATAATTATCATTGCTTTCCACTGCATAAATCCGGCCTCCACAAGGTAATGTGGCCCATTTTGATTTTTGATATTAGTCCCACAAATACTTATAATCATATGCTTAATTATCTAGTATAATTAAGTGTTAATTTGATCATATAACAATTATATGATTCAAATTAATAAATAATATATACTTAACTTTTAAGTAATATTTTACCATTATATCAATATATAATAGGTCCCACAATGTCTAGTTAATTTATTTTATAACTCCTTGTAAATATAATTAACTAATTACCTCTACCTCAAAATATATGCACAACCTCAACTAATTTAGTGAATTAACGATTAATAACTAAATTTAAATCTTACTTAATCGTATTAAAATAAGACGTAAAATTTATTCAGTCAGTTATCGTATAATTGACTAATAAAATTCATCGGAATGAGTTTCTAACTCAATTTCCAATAAATAACTCTCGTAACCAAACAAATATCAAATATATATATATATATAAATGACTAATTAAACTGTATCGTATACAAATAATTAGTTTTCTGTTTGGGTCTCATCCTTTAGGTGTGACCGAAAGGGGTCAGTTGATCACCGCCGTAATACGACAATAACGTTTAAGCCTAGTTAGATGATCGTTATTGATTTACGTTAATCAACTGACGTGGGGTATCAATATACTAGTCATCCCACGAATATTCCAAAATGAGATTTATTATATAAATGCACTATTGTGGAGGACACTTACTCCAACAATTTCCAACTTGTCTGATACAAGTTGTGCATGTAGCCACACTATTGCGGAGGACTCCTTCTCCAACAATATCTCCCACTTGTCTCGACAAGTTGTGTGCTTTCGATTGTCTTGTATTTTTGTGTCACATCCTCCCACTCACCGCAAGGTGTCTTTCAGGTCGCACTTGCGATTGAAAAATATATATACAGTGGTTTTCTCGATCTGAGAGAGTAATTGTTTGACCGGAAAATCTACCAGAGATCTCTTGCAAGCGTGGCCACGCATTTCCAGTCACTACTCCTCGAGTGGCCCAAAGATGTTAATACCCAACGTGGGTGGACAATTCTTGTTGACCCAACTTATACTGTAGAATGCAAATCACCATGACCCAGAAGATGCACATTGGCCTCCTTTCACAGTACGACCTAGGACAAAAACCAAGCTCAATCGAAAACTACACCAACTCAGGTAAATGGTCGTCAGTCTAAAAAATCGACTCATAGGAATAATATAGAAATCCCTGCCACGACCAGGCTTCAACAATTTCATAAGGGATCCTATAAAGGTCACTGCCCGACAGAGTGTCATACAGCCTGCCTATGTAAACGACCAGTCATCTCCATGTCCCTATGGTACTGAACTAGCCAACGATCGACTTACAATCTAGTCACTACGAGACGTCACCTCATATGAGTGACTAGGGACAATAGTACAAATATTATCTTGTTCACTTGAATTGTGTTCAGCTTTTCATGAAGCCAATTAAGATAAAACAAATTATTGATATTTAGTCGAACTAAAATAAAAAGCTCATATAAAACTCGAACAATGAATGCAATTATCATATATGTAAACATTGATACAATATTCAACTATTACATATCATATAATCTAGAGGAATTCAGGTACTCGTCCTAATCCCATTGCGACGACATGCCCATCATGCTTAGCCTTTGAAAGAGGCTTGGTTAAAGGATCAGCGATGTTATCGTCTGTCCCAACCTTACATACATCAATTTCCTTCCTTTCCACGCAATCTCTAATTAAATGGTATTTTTTAAGTACATGTCTAGACTTGTTGCTAGACTTGGGTTCCTTTGCTTGAAAGATAGCCCCACTGTTATCAAAATACATCTTGATTGGATCTGCGGCGGTGGGGACTACTTCTAGACCTTCCATGGATTGCCGAATCCACACAGCTTCCTTTGCAGCCTCTAATGCTGCAAGGTACTCAGCTTCTGTTGTAGAATCCGCGGTAACGCTTTGCTTGAAGCTCTTCCAGCAAACAGCTCCTGCATTCAACATAAAGACATAGCCGGATTGGGATTTTAAATCATCCCTATCAGTTTGGAAATAAGCGTTCGTGTAACTCTTTACACGCAACTCAGTTTCTCCTCCAAACACCAAGAACGAGTCTTTAGTCCTTCTTAAGTACTTGAGGATGTTCTTGATGGATATCCGGTGAGTCTCACCTGGATTGGCTTGATAACGATTTGTCATGCTTAAAGCATATGCGACGTCGGGACGAGTACACCATAGCATACATGATTGATCCAACTGCGGAAGCATAAGGAATCAATTTCATGCGTTCAATCTCTTCGGTAACGGTAGGACTCTGCGATTTGCTCAGAGTCATACCATGACTTATTGGAAGAAAGCCTCTCTTAGAGTCTTTCATTTTGAACTGATAAAGAATCTTATCTATATAAGCTTCTTGACTTAATGCTAGTATCCTCTTTGATCTATCTCTATAGATCCGGATACCCAAAATGCGTTGTGCCTCTCCCAAATCCTTCATCTGGAAATGTTTCCCTAGCCACTCCTTTGAAGAAGTAAGCATTGGTATATCATTCCCAATGAGAAGTATGTCATCTACATACAAAATAAGGAAAGTAACTTTGCTCCCACTAAACTTCATGTATAAACATGGCTCCTCGACACTTTGAGTGAAACCGTTTTGTTTAATAACATGATCAAAGCGATGATTGTAACTCCTGGATGCATGCTTAAGACCATAAATGGATCTCTTCAGTTTTCACACCTCCTTAGGGTTAGATTTATCCACAAAACCTTCAGGTTGTGTCATGTACACTTACTCTTCTAGAATCACATTCAAGAAGGCGGTTTTGACATCCATTTGCCAAATTTCATAGTTATGAAAAGCGGCAACCGCAAAGAGAATCCTAATGGATTGAAGCATAGCGCTGGGGCGAAGGTTTCATCATAGTGTAAACCATGAACTTGAGTGAAGCCTTTCGCCACCAATCTAGCTTTGTAGACATTATTATGTCCATCTACGCCGATTTTGATCTTGTAGATCCACTTGCACTGAAGAGGTCGTACCTTCTCAGATAAGTCTACCAAGTCCCATACTTGATTTTCGCTCATAGAATCCATTTCGAATCGCATGGCCTGGAGACAATGCGTGGAGTCGGGACTAGAAACGGCCGACTTGTAGGTGGTGGGTTCATCAGTTTCAAAAAGTAACAAACCTCTATCTTCCTTATTGCATCCGAGGTAACGGTCAGGTTGATGAATAATTCTACTTGACCTTCTAGGGACAACAACCGTTTCAGACGAGGAGGGAACGTTTTCCTCTACTTCATTTTCGGTTTATGGCTCTTGAACTTCATCAAGTTCAAACTTCTTCCCACTCTGTCTATTAGAAATGATATCGTTTTCTATTAAGACAGCATCACGAGACCCAAACACTTTGTCCTCGTGACGGTTGTAGAATTAATAACCACATGTTTCTTTAGGATACCCTACAAAAAGACATTTGTTGGATCTGGGTGCGAGTTTGTCGTTAGACTTGTCATCAATATACGCCTCGCAACCCCAAATTCTCATAAATGACAAATAAGGAGCCTTTTCCTTTCCATATCTCATATGGAGTCTTGTCTGCCGCTTTAGTCGGGCTACGATTTAGTGAAAATATTGCGGTTAAGATAGCAAATCCCCAAAATGAATCAGAAAGCTCTGTGAGACTCATCATTGACCGAACCATATCTAATCAATTAATTAACTTAATTAACTTGACCAATGAATAATGAATGAGAGATGGGTAGTCTTAAGGACCTAAGTTGGTAATCTTTAGTGTGCTTGATGTTTGTTAGTCTCTAACTTTGTTGTTGATTGTGTTGAGTGATGTTATGTTTGTTTGTATCTACCGCCTTGAGTTGGACCATGTGTTGGCAAGAAGAAGCAACCTTTGCCGAAGATTGATGATTGACGAGCCTATTTGAAGTATATTTTTTCATCATCGATGATCTCTCTTGCCTATAGTGTACCTTTTCCCCTTCCTTCTATCTAGGTGCTTCTTTATATTCCAACTTCTTTGCCTCTTGGAAATTACTCTTGTAGGTTTCTTCCACCTTAACATTGGTATCCTTACCTTGCTCATGTGACCTTTTGTGGATGCCATACCCATTTGTTTGTATTATACTAACCTTGGCGGAAGAATTTTGGACTGTGTGGGATGTTAGTGTTGGTTAGAATGAATTTGGGATTTGAGGAAAATGGTGTAAATCTAAATTCACCCCATAATGATGAGAGTTTGTATCCTTGAGGAAAGTGTGGTAAGATATGTTTGATAAATTTTAGTGTATAAATGCTTGTCATGACTTTTGTGTAAATAGTTCATGGTATTCGATGGTGTAAGGTTGAATGAGTTGGCTATGACTTCTTAACTCATTAGTAATTTAATCTTTTGGACTTAGGAGTTTTCGTATTGTTTTGAAGACCATGCTTATGATAGGTCTAATTGGTGTAAATGAGAAGCTTTGAATGATATCTTGAGGTGCGAAATACTTTTGAGGCTAAGTGACCTCCTGTGGTTTCCTATTGTGTGTTTGTAGGTATAGGCTTGGTCGAAAAGCATATATGATCTTATCTTATGGTATTGGAGACTCGTTTAAAGTAGTAAGTTGTCATGGTAGGTTAAACCATGTTACTTGAGGATTATAAACTTGAATGAAATTCAATTAGGCGAGCTATAATGGACATGCTTTGGGACATTGATGACGATGTTGGATTTTGTGATTGAACTTTGATATTGTTTAGTCCTTAGATTATATGAGTTGAAAATGACCGCGTATAGATGAATATTTTTTAATCGTTCAGTTAAAGAAACCTTCGAGGTTGTATTAAATATTTGAGCTAAAGGAATGTTATTAGTTGAGTGCAATTCTGCTTTTGGGAATCCATATCACGGGAAAGGATGGATGAATTGGAAAATAATCGATTTGTTGAATTTAGGTGTAGCTTATTTTGATGAATTGTGATAAGGTGGTCCCTTATGAGAGTAATTTGTTTGACATATAAAATTATTTTGCTATCGCCCTAAGTTTGATAGGAGGAATTTTTTGGTTCAAGCCATATACCTTTACTCGTACCATTATCTCTTTCCATTTCCTTTCCTACAAGTTTCTACTAAACTTGATCCTAAAGAAAATGTTTCTCTTATCTTTTCCTTTACTTGGCTACCTTCATAACTCTAGTATCTACTTAATTTCTTGCTTTTGGCCTCATATCTTATCGCAATCCTTTGTTGAGAGTTCTTAGCATTCTTTATCTCGTGATTGCTTTCCCTATTCTCCTGTGAGGTAGTTGCCTTATTAGCTGGTGTAAGGAGTTAGTGGTTTTTGTTTTGATGATGCTTCGGCTTTGGTACCTACCCGTTTAATCGAGCTAATTTTGTGTTGATTTTGACCATATGTAAGTGTGACAACCCTCGCGAATGCGGAAATATAAAACATACAAGCATGTGAAATAATGTGCGAAAATACGGTATTTTAAAAACTTTTATACATGCAAGATAGATAAAACGAGGAGTGTCAAAATATAACAACTAAGTGCGGAAAATAACAAAGAGACGGAGTCTCTCCAAATGTTAACAAAGAACAAGTGTTTAGCAAAACTAGCTAAAATCGTCTAGAGGTGAAACTTCCAGGGACAAAGCCCGCTAGCTCACACCCGAACCCCAAAATAGCATAAGCAAAAAGCCATCCATGCAAGCAACCTGTTCATTCATGAAAAACATGAACGCCACAATCAGTGGGGAGTAACTCCGGGTTCTCCCAGCCATAGCACATAAAGTACATAAAGGAAATAACAAAAGTAGAGCATGCATACATATGGATATACATGTGAGATACGATAAGGATAGATAGGCAATTCAATATATAATGATAAGAGCATATGGAATACAAATCCGAATCAATCATGTTATTCAAAGACTCGGGGAAGACAACTCAGGCAACCGATACGCTCACTAGGGCTTGCATCTCACCGTTAGCGGTAAAGATGAAAGATGAGACTCGACAGACAAACCAAGTCAAGTCATGCGACGATCACAAAGAATCCAACATAATT
>JAIUZE010038001.1:0-11053 GCA_022085475.1 Heliosperma pusillum | reverse complement strand
GGGAAGAATAAGACGAACTTACGTGAATTCTATCAAGGAACGAAGGAGATACGATGATTCAAAGATCGAAAATCAAGAGGGAGGCTAGGCTTTCACATTTCTTAAGGAGGAAGAAATAGTTGAGTTGTGTGAGTGTTAGGGTTTATGAGGGAGTATAAGTAAAGGGTGAGTCGGAAAAGTCAACGAAAGTCAAAGTCGACTTAAGAGTCAAGAAAAGTCAAAGACGACTCAAAAGTCAAGAATAGTTAAAGACGACTCAAAAGTCAAGAAAAGTTAAAGACGACTCAAAAGTCAAGAAAAGTCAAAGACGACTCAAAAGTCAAGAAAAGTCAAAGACGCCTTAAGACGGGATTCTCATGGAATCTCGCGGAAATTCCAAATACGAACTCGGAAATTCTAAATTCGACTCGAAACTTTAAATGCTAAATTAAAACTTAAATTTGCTGAAAATATTTCGTAAAATATTTCAACTAGAAAAATAGGGTACATTTCCGGGTGTTACACTTTACTACTAATGATCATAGTCCTAGCCATGTTTTCAAGAGTGCGGTTCATGCGCTCCACAACCCCATTTTTTTGAGGTGTAGCACGCGCGGAAAAGTTATGGTAATACCGTGTTCATCACAATAAGCTTCGAATGATGAATTTTCAAATTCGGTTCCATGGTCGGATCTCAACAAAATAAGCTTTTTATCAAATTTGTTTTCGACCATTTTCAACCAAATTAAGAATTCATCAAACGCTTCATCTTTACTACTCAAGAAAAGTAGCCAAACATAACGTGAAAAATCATGAACAATCACACACAAAAAACGACTACCACCTCTACTTCTTATACGCATAGGACCACACAAATCAATATGAAGAAGTTCAAGAGGTTTTGAAGTACTAACAAACTTTTAGGATTTAAAGGAGGATCGAACTTGTTTTCCTTTAGCACAATCTTCACACAATTTATTAAGGTCCAATTTCATGTTAGGAATGCCATTTACTAGATCGAGTTTTCTAAGGATGTTCAATGTTCTAGCTTTTACATGTCCTAATCTTTTATGCCAAAGCCATGAGTCATTCTTTAAAGCGCTCATACAAGATAATGTTTGACTTGGCAAGGCACAAAGATTAGTCAAGTAAACGTCTCTAACACGTTTTCCCTCCAAAATAACTTCCCTTGTATTTCCATTTAGTACACGGCATTCACTAGCACAAAACTCAACAATATTACCATTATCGCACAATTGAGAAATGGTAAGAAGATTATGCTTCAGACCTTTGATAAGTAACATTTTGTCGACACAATGTGGCGATGACTTACCAACCTTCCCGATTGCAAAAATTTCACCGTTCTTATTATCGCCAAACGTCACCATGCCACCTTTGTAGGCTTGTAGTGAGAGAAATTGATTTCACTTCCCATCATATGACGAAAACATCCACTATCCAAGTACCAATAGTTGCTGCCTCTCACTAACGCCTATAAGAAATCAAACTTTTAGTTTAGGAACCCAAATGAATTTGGGCCCCTTTTTGTGAATCGCATCATTAATCAAGTCTTTCGGATCCACATATTTTTAACCACTTTGATGTTCTTATTAATGTCATTCCATCTCTTAGCACAACCATTAAACACATGACCGGTCTTGCCACAATAATTGCAAACTATATACTCGGGAAGGGCAACGTACTTTCTTCTTCTAAAATCAATTTTGCTTGGGTCTTTGTTTCGAACGCAACAATGAACGTTGTTGACAAGCCTAATTTCACGTGTCGTTAAATCCGCTAATTAGCTACGATTAAATAACAATTTATATCTCCTAAACAAACACAAACTATCTTTAATAAAGGTAGTAAATGGTAAGAATAGGGTGGAACCCAAGAGAAGGTGGTACTAACTAAATTAACAAATCTAGACTCTTGCTAAAAACCAATTAACGAAACTATTTACTAATTAATTACTCTAATCACTAATTAAGACACTAATTAAGACACAAACTTAAATTAATTACAAACTATGATATTAACAATGACAAAACATGTAGGATAACACATATGGAGAAAGTTTGACATGAGAAATCGATTAGCAAGTCTAAAATAACCAACAAGTACTTAAGATTCAAATATTACAATATAGAGAAACTAACTTAGTGTAATTTTCCTAAATTCCCAACAATTAGCAAAGTAAATACTCTTCCTTTCCTCTCTTCTCTAGTTATCTAATACAAGTTCCTAAGAAATTAGTCAACAAGGATTAAATCAACCAAGGATGACCCTTTACAACCCAATTTACACCCATTAAAACATGAGCCCAAATCAAATATGCAAGCTTTATGAACACAACCAAAGAAACAAGCTAGAATCATGTAATAAAACACTAAACCATGTTCTAACCACACAATAAACCAAATTCCACTCAAAAGATTCCAACTTTAAACCAAAGTTGCAATCTTTCAATGTTGCTTCAACAATATCAAGACAATCTAACCAAAATTATCTAGAAAAGCAATAGTTAAACAAACAACTTGCTACGATGGTTAGTCTCAACAATAATTTATTCAACAATGGAAAATAAACATGATAAAATGGTATTAACTAAAGAATAAGAGGTTCAAAGAGTTACAATGCTAAAAGATGAGAACTTGTTCCAATTACACTAAAAAATAGAAGATTAGCTACCCATAATCCAAGAACTACAACCCAAAAATAAAGTTCAACTAAAATTACAAGCCAAAATGAAGAACCAAAATGAGAGAATTCTAATGTGGAATGTTATGGAAATTATGGAATGAATTGAATGTAGGGAATGTTTCCTCTCTCTAAAATCTGGTTCTTTTATACCCTTGGTCCGGAAACCTGGGGCCTCCGAGAAATGGGCCTCAAAATGACAAGAAAGGAAATTAAGAAACACGTGTCTCAGGCCAAGACGCTAGCGGCGCCCATGGACGCTGGCAGCGTCGTGGGACGCTGGTAGCGTTCTAGGACGCTGGCAACGTTTCATACTGCCAGTTTTTCTCTTGGTTGCTCGCCTTGACTTTCGTTGACCCCTTTGAATGCTAGTCTTGCCTTGACTTCCATTGACCCTTTGGACTTGCTTTTCTTGCATTGATAAATTGCTCCTAGCCCACTCCAATTATCGGGTTTGGTCTCGGGTTTGACTTTGACTTTGACATTAGTTGACTTCCGGGCTTGACTCTAAAACTTGGCTAAAAAATACAAAATAACAACATAACTACAAGGACTAAGGTTAGCATAAAACGATGCTAACGACCCGTAAAAAGTACATTAAACGGACCTAACAAACACTACTAAACACGACACATTTTTGTGTTGTTAGTTGATGTGCTTGAAATCGAGTCCAGCGTTCTTTTCAGCATTTTTAGATTGACTTGTGAGAAAGTCTAAAACAATTTGGCTTCCTTCCCATTTCTTTTAAAACTCTTTTGCAACCACTAACTCTTTATTCAAGTTTTCAACTTTAGCAAGAAGGTCAAGATTTAGATGTCCTACTTTGTCAAAAGCAGCTTTAGCATGATTATTTTCATCAACCAACATTTCATAGACTTCTTAAAAACTCTTAACAAGATTCTGACATGAGGTGAGGTTTTTTAACAAAGAGTCACGTTCATTAATTAAGTTATCAACTTGTTAAATTAATGACTCATTTTCAGTTTGAATAGCAGATGTCACAGTGGAACTCACAATGACATTGGACAAATTAACCTCTTTAACAAGACTCGCATTTTCTTTCTTTAATCTCTTGACTTCATTTTAAGAGAAGGTATGATTTTACTCTGCTCTATCTCATCTAGACACTCTTTTAGACAAACATTTTCTTTGGCTATGTCCTCAATTTGACTTTGCATAGCGTCAAGTTTTTCATTCTTTTCACGACATTTGTCAAGTAGATCGTCGAGCGTTAAGCATACTTATTCTTTGGAGAAGGATCTAACCTTTGTCTTGAGATTTTCTACCTCATCATCGGAATCATGATCAGAATCATCGAAATGGGCCATGAAACATTTTGCGGACACTCTCTTTGAAGACTCGGGAACATCAAATTTTAGACGAGTTGTCATGCAAACTTTTGCATCCAATACTTCCCCGGAAGACTCTTCTTCCTCAAAATCAGACATACCCCAGATTGCAGACATGACTTTGTGTTTTTAATCTTTCTTTGCAAAATGACGTGTATCTTTTGATTTGAATTCATTCCATTTAGGACAATCTTTGATAAGATGACCTTTCTCACCACATTTGAAACAAACAACGGATGAAAATGATCTCTTCTTTTGAAAAGCCTTCTTTCTAAAATTGTTGAACTGTTTAGGAACATGACTATTGATCATATCCGCCATATTACAAGAGTACATGGCTTGCTCATCGTCTCCATCATTTTCCTCATCACTTGAGGTTGATTTGAGTGCGAGACCTCTAGCTTTAGAGCATTCACTCGAACGCTTCATGAGAGTTAATTCATGAGCCATGAGTGAGCCCATTAGTTCATTGAGGGTCAATTCGGATAGATCTTTAGCCTCCTCTATAGCCGTCACCTTCGGTTGCCATTTATCACTTAGGCTACGAAGGATCTTTCGGACTATATCCTAGGATTCGAAATTACGACCAAGACTCTTAAGTTCATTGACAATACTAGAAAAACGTGAAGAAAGACTATTAATTGACTTGTTACGCTCCATATTGAACATCTCATATTGTTGCATGAGAAGGTCAATACGATGCTTCTTAACTTGAGACGTTCCCTCATAAGCAAGGCTTAGGTGTCCCAAATTTCTTTTGCCGAGGTACATCCGGAGATCCGGTTAATCTCTTGTTCACCAACGCCATATTGAATAATGGACATGGCCTTAGAATGTTTCTCGACTTTACGATAATCAGCCTCGACATACTTTTCCTCACTTTTTACGGAACTAGTGCCATCAGCATTAGTGACCGTTATAGCAGGGGGCCTTTTTGAGTTATGATCCAACATTCATAATCTATGCTTTTGACATAGTGCTCCATACGATGTTTCCACCATGAGTAGTTATCCTCTTCGAATATGGGATACTTAGTATGTTTCCCGTCCATGACTATAGGATCAACTCTTTGGTAATTAACCAATATCACGAGCACAAGGCTTTAATACCAATTGAAGAGTCAAGGGCGAGATCACCTAAGAGGGGGAGGGGTGAATTAGGTGTCTATTTAACGTTTTAAGCTTAATCAAAGCTTCTATAAAAACTCTATGATCACTAAGACACTACTTCGAAGAAAGGAGAAATTGACACTTAGAACTACTGTGACAACCCTCGCGATATCGGAAATAAAACAAGACAAGCATGCAATTTATATAGCGGAAGATACGATATTTTTGAAACTTCTTACATGCCAAAAGCAGAGTACGAGGAATGTCAAATAATTACAAGCTAAAGTATAACATACTACAAAGAGACGTAGTCTCTCAAAACGTTATAAAACATCAAAGTTGTTTAGCAAACTAGCTAAGAACGTCTATGGGCGAATCGTCGAGTCCAACGCTCGCTAACTCACACCCGAACCCAAAAAAAAGCAAAATCCATCCAAGCAACCTGTTCATTCATGAAAACATGAACGCCACAGTCAGTGGGGAGTAACTTCGGGTTCTCCCAGCCATATCACAAATAACATACTTAAACGGTAATAAACAAGTAGAAGCATACATATATATACATGTGAATTACGAGAAGTATAAATAAGCATTTCAATATATTAAGTTATAGGTGCATGAAGTAAGAAAATGTAAGCATCAGATTATAGACATACTCGGGGAAGATACCCTTAGGCAACTATATACTCACTAGGGCTTACATCTCACCGTTAGTGGAAGATACTTGATAAGATAAAGACTCGACATATATACCACGCCAAGTCATCCAACGGTTACAAATAATCAACATATAAACATCCATCCAAACATACGAATATGGTAACATAATCTCTCACGGTTAATGACACGCACTAGCACCATGTTCATAGCAAGTATGATCAATACACGTCCACGGGATAAACATTTCCCTGAACCATACACGATAAACATTTCGTATATGAAAGACTCATTTCCTCCCGGTAGGACGACGATAATAATACGGTCCTAGTCTAAACCTGGCCAAACTCTCGGAATAAACATGTTCCGATTCGACATGCGATACACATTTCGCATCCAAGACTCGGTCAAACACATAAGCCGAGTGTGACAACCCTCGCGATAGCGGAAATAAAACATAACAAGCATGCAATTTATATAGCGGAAAATACGATATTTTTCAAACTATTTACATGCAAAAGGAAGGGTACGAGGAATGTCAAATAATTACAAACTTAAAGTATAATATACTACAAAGAGACGTAGTCTCTCAAAATATTATCAAACATCAAAGTTGTTTAGCAAACTAGCTAAGAAACGTCTAGGGGTGAATCGTCGAGGCCAACGCCCGCTAGCACACACCCGAACCCAAAAACAAGCAAAATCCATCCAAGCAACCTGTTCATCCATGAAAACATGAACGCCACAGTCAGTGGGGAGTAACTCTAGGTTCTCCCAGCCATATCACAAATAACATATATAAACGGTAATAAACATGTAGAAGGATACTTATATATATACATGTGAATTACGAGAAGTATAAATAATCATTTCAATAATAAAGATATAGGCGCATGAAGTACAAAATTGTAAGCATCCGATTATAGACAAACTCGGGGAAGACACCCTTAGCCAACTATATACTCACTAAGGCTTACATCTCACCGGTAGCGGCATATACTTGAAAAGATAGAGACTCGACATATAAACCACGTCAATCATCTATTTCATGCAAGAGTCCAACTCAATGTTCACGTATAATTCAACTTACAAACAACCATCCAATCATACGAATATGACAACATAATCTCTCACGGTTACTGGCACGCACTAGCATCATGTACAATAGCAAGACAATTCAATGGAAGCCCATAGGATAAGACATTTCCCGGAACCGTATACGATAAGACGTTTCGTATACTCATGACTTAGACAAACAAGTTCACGGGATAAGACGTTTCCCGGAATCATGTACGATAAGACGTTTCGTACACACAAGACTCTAATCCTCTCATTAGGATGACAATAATAATACGGTCCTAGTCTAAACCTGGCAAGACTCTCGGAATAAGACATTTCCCGATTCGACATGTGGTATGACGTTCCACATTCAAGACTCGATCATACAAAGACGTCTAGTACCCCAAATTTGGCTAAACCACACGAAAAAGGCGGAAAGAGATCTATAGTCAAAAGTCAAGCTAGTACACTACATGCAATGACACCACCTCGCAAGGCTACAACATTTGACGGTCGGGTCGACCAACGCATTGCGTTCGCCTCCTAACAACGTCGTCATATCCCCACTAAACAAATGCACAATGGTATCACGGTTACACTTCACCGCTCGGACATTTAAGTCTAACGGGTATAAAGTATGACCGGGGAATGAGAGTTCATAGCACTGAACAATTAGTGCTCACATCAAATACATAAGGTAAAACCGACTCAAAGGGGGACACATCAAAAACCCGTCACCAAATATGAGAATAGGGAATTATATAAATTTAACTATGCTAAAAAGGAATCAATACATGATACATAAGCATTAGACCAAGTTTATGAAGCATAATAAATAAGAAACATAGATCCCCTCTTAAAACAACATGTTTGGAAACAAACTAAAACTAGGGTCCACTTCAAACGCTCATAACTAGAGTTCTAGAAATGTAAATGCCGAAATTCCATGTGGAGGTGATAGCTTATCCTCTTACGGTCCCAAGGGTAGGTCACAAGCCCAAAACAAGCAAGTAACGAATGAGATATGATCATTTTACGAAAAGGTGTTAGTGCAGTGAGTCCCAGTCGGTCAGGGGGACCGGCGGCCGGTTACCCGGCTGGGACATCATCAATAAACGAAATCATCCAAAAATACAGCGAGATCCTAGCCGGCCAGGGGGACCGGCGGCCGGGCACCCGGCTGGGAACAACACAACACCAAAAATTCTCGGAAAAGTCAGCCGTGTTCCCAGCCGGTCGGCCGGCTGGGACCACATTCACCCGTGAGTGTGCATACTTCACCAAAATCATCAGTTATCATTAACAACTATCAACAATTATATTCAACTATCATCATCAATCATCAACCAACATAAATTCTGTAGTTACACATCCAATTCCAACACAATTACTAACATCAAGCTATATTACGTATCTAATAAATGTCACTAGACCTTTAGTAAACAACAACTAAAACATATAAAACACGTATTGATATCGAGTAATCCTTCACCGTTACCTTTACGCGTCTTCAATCGATTTCTAAGCCTTCCTCCACTAGATAGTAATCTTTGTCGGGGTCTTGAAGGTCTCCACCTATACAAAGACGACAAAAGATGAATATAATTCACCTTTGAGAAAGACGGAGAAATTGAAAATGAGAAAGACGGTAATTTTATTACCACCTAAGGTAGAAGACGATGAGAGGAGAAGATTATTACGAAAAGCAACGGATTTGAGTAAGAAATGGATGAGTAAAGAGGAGTTTAAGATTGATCAGAAATGGGGTTTAGGGTTTTTGGTTATATGAAGGGGAAGAAGGAATGAGTTCCTAATTCAATTTCCAATAAATAACTCTCATCCTATAGGTGTGACCTAAAGGGATCAGTTGATCACCGTCGTCATACGACAATAACGTCAAACTCTAGTCAGCCGAGCGTTACCGATTTACGTTAATCAACTGACGTGGAGTATCAAAATATACTAATCATGCCACGTATATTCCAAATGAGATTTATTATATAAATGCACTATTGTGGAGGACACTTACTCCAACAATCTCCCACTTGTCTGATACAAGTTGTGCATGTAGCAACACTATTGCGGAGGACTCCTACTCCAACAATATCTCCCACTTGTCTCGACAAGTTGTGAGCTACCGATTCTCTTGTCTCTTTTGTTTCACATCCTGCCACTCATTGCAAGGTGTCTTACAGGTCGCACTTGCAATTGAAAATTTTTAAATAGAGTGGTTTTCTCGATCTGGGAGAGTAACTGTCTGACCGGAAAATCTACCAGAGATCTCTTCCGAGCGTGGCCACGCATTTCTAGTTACTACTCCTCGAGTGGCCCGAATATGTTAATACCCAACGTGGGTGGACAATTCCAGTTGACCCATCTTACACTGTATGATGCAGATCACCATGACCCAGAAGATGTCCATCGGCCTCCTTTCACGGCACGACCTAGGACAAAAACCAAAGTCAATCGGATACTACACCGACTCAGGTAAATGGTCGCCAGTCTAAAGAATCGACTCATAGGAATAAAATAGAAATCCCCGCCACGACCATGCTTCAACAATTTTGATAAGGGACTCTATTATGGTCACTGCCCGACAGAGTGTCTCCACAGTCTGTCTATGTAAACGACCAGTCATCTCCATGACCCCATGGTGCTGAACCAACCATCGATCGACTTACAATCTAGTCACTTCGAGACGTCACCTCAAATGAGTGACTAGGGACAAAACACTAAGTTCATCTTGTTCACTTGAATTGGGTTCAACCTTTCTTTCAACCAATTCGAATAAACAAAGTATTAAAATTTAGTCAAACTAAATAAAGGAGTTTTTAATGAAACTCTAACAATGAATGCGATTATCAAATATTTGGAAAAATTGATACGCTATCAATAATATCATATGTCATAATCTTTAGCAATTCAGGTACATATTTCAATCCCCATTGAAATGACATGACTATCATGGTCAGCCTACAAAAGGCATGGCTAATGGATTAGCAATACTTGCATCTTTCCCATCGTTCTGATTGCTATTTCTCTTTGTCTACGTAATCTCATATTACATAAAAATTTCTGAGTACATGTCTAGGTTTGAATCTAGACTTAGGACTCTTGGCCTAAAGGTAGCTCCCACTGTTTTACCAATATCATGGGATAGGATATACAACTATAGGAACTACTTCTAGTCCCTCCAATAATCTCGAATCCAAGCTACTTTCATATGCATCATCATATGATGCAATGTACTCTGTTTCCGTTGTGACATCCGCAATGATAAACTGCCTGGAACAATTCCAGCGGATACATGACTTTTATATTTGAAAATGTCATTCCTACGTGGAACCTTTCCAATAGTCTTTTCTGCTTGGAACTCTTCCAACAGATAAATCTTCTATAAAACACAGCCAGTTTGCGATTTCAAATCACTTTGATCAGTTTGGAAACTGAAGTCTGTGTAACCCCTTACACACAACTCACTGTAAACTCCAAACACATGGAACATATCTTTAGTCCTTCGCAAGCACTTAAGGATGTTCTTTATGGCTATCAAGTGACTCTCACTTGGATTTGATTGCAAACGACTTGTCATGCTCAAAGCATGCGAAATGTCGGATTGAGTATACATCACATCATATATAATTGATACCGCAGCGGAAGCAAAAGGAATCAATTATCATGTGTTCAACTTCCTTGAACTAGTCAAAGATCTTATCAATATAAGAATTTTGACTCAACGGTAATATCCTTTTAGATTTATCTCCATAAATCTAGATATCTAAAAGATGTATTCTACTTCTCCAAAATCTTCCATCATTTAAAATGATCAATATGTCTCCACATATAAGATTGATGAAAACCATAATACTCCCACTAAACTTCATGTATAAACATAATTCCTCGAGATATTGAGAAATATTTTATGACATGATTGACACATCAATTCCAACTCTTTAGTGCTTACTAAAGACATCCTCTTAAGCTTGCAAATTAACTTAGGATAGTTAGGATCTACGAACCCACAGGTGAATATAAAATATACTACCTCTTCTAGAATCGTGTTCAAGAAGGTGGTTCTTGAGGTCCAATTGACATCATACTATTATGATATGCTGTAATCGCTAAGTATATTCGAATGGATCAAAGAATTAAGGTTGGTGCAAAACTCTTTACCTACCAATTTATCTTTGAAAACATTTT
>JAIUZE010037980.1:0-13780 GCA_022085475.1 Heliosperma pusillum | reverse complement strand
ATACAAAAAAGAAATAAGATAGTACAAAACGAAGGTGTCATAAAATAAAAAGGTCATTTACAAAACGGAACTACTATTCTACAAACGAAATGTACAAGACGGGAGACATATCTCCCGTATAAATACGGAAATAAAAGTGTATCTAATAATATACAAACTATGAACCGAATAGAGGTCCAAGGTAAAATACTTCGCTCGCTAGCTCGTCATGTACCCCAAAATATGCATCACCACCTGTTCGACCGCATTAAATATAAACACGGAAGCCACAGTCAGTGGGGAGTAACTCCGAGTTCTCCCAGCCACGAAATGTCGAGTTTAATGAAACAGGAAAAACATAAAAGCAATGTATATAGAGAATACAACACCTTAACATATATGATATGCTTCTCATGTTATGAAACAGTTAACTAACATATAACCTAGCATATGAAAGCTATCATTTGAATTCGGTAATAAAATATAACTCGAGGTAGGGAAGCTGGTATGCTGGCTCAGCGGTTACCATGTAACATGGCCCTGATACACTCAAACCCTAATCAACCCGTAATCATGTGAATCAGTTAACAATCGGGAATCCAAACTCTATCAATCTTAGCCGGCTTGCATCTCACCTTCTAAAACTCATAGAATCATACAAACATGAAAGACCAATACTTCTACAAACAGGCATAAGTTCTTAGAACCGTCAATAGTCGACTTCTGTAACTCGAGGCTATACCACAAGGTAGGAAAACATCCTAGTCCTAGACTGATCAGACCTAGCGACAACAGCTATTCCATTCCCCGTACCATGACATAACCGTACATGAGAAACTCTACTAGGCGACCCCCTAAGCAGAGATGGCTAGTACTTAAGCTGGCTCCAGTCCCAAAACGGATCAGGCAGCCAGGCCCCGACTTGGATATAAACCCACCAAGCCGAGACACAAAAGCTATCAAGCAGTGAACTCCATATGCTCGTTAAAGATAGTACGGCCTATCAATGTCATGGTCCAAGCTACTCATTTAGAATTAGAATGGTCAAGACGCCATATATCCATAATTCTCTATGGGTACTTAGTCAACACGACACCAACCATATAAATAAACAGTCACGGGAAAACATCCTATCATGTGACTATTTGCATATCAATAATAATCAAATATCATATCGCCTCATATCTACCAAGGCTAATTCATAATTAAATACAACCTTACTTGAAGACAAATCCCCGACCCGAGTCCCGCGACGGGTCATCAGTCAAATCGGGGCTGACGAGATCTTAGTTTGACCAAACCCGTTGGATCAAACCGGCTAGAAACAGAGTCTTTATCACATAGACATAAAATCAACATAATCATAACATGTTATTTTAATAAAACTTCTAACCGGTGAATTATTAAATCATAACCAAAAACCCGTTTGACTAAAAGGATATTAAATTAAACTACGGTCTCGTCTTATAATTTCTAACATGGGAGAAATAATAATTTAATGAAAAACCTTTTTAATTAAATATTTTACTTATTAATATTTCTCGCTTGCTAATTATTACAAAACGCGATAAAAATGACGATAACTCAAAAACCGTCACAAGTCCCAAAGTGGGACCCACGGGCTGAGTTGGGCCGGACCCACATGGGCCTGATTTGGGCCTCACGGACAGAATTGGGCTGTTTTGGCCTTTGATTCGATTTTACTAAAAACCGTTTCCTAATATTTCCCCGCATGCTTAACATAATTAAAACCCGTCAAAACAACAACCAATCAATCAAACATCGACACAAACCAAAGACCAAAACCCGGACCCACCTTGACCAACCCAGACCGGGTCTGAACCGGCCTGGACCGGTCTGGTTTGGACCCGGTTCTTGCCCCTTTCTCGGTTCAATCCTCAATCACCCAAATCAATTCCAAACTTGTTTTAAATCATCAAACAACCATTTTAACAATCTTCCACACAAAATCATAACTTATTAAAATCATCAAAATTTATCAAGAACACCAAACTTGTTAAAATTCATACAAAATCATAAAAATCATAACTTAGTAAAAATCATCAAAATTTATCAAGAATACTAAACTTGTTAAAAATCCATACAAAATCATAAAAATCATAACTTAGTAAAAATCATCAAAATTCTTCAACAACACTAAACTTGTTAAAATTTCCTAAACAACATAAAAATCATAACTTATGAAAAACCATAAAATTCATCAAGAACAATAAATCAACATAAAAATTTCCTCCAACTTAAAAATCATCTAGAACAATAATACAACATAAAAATTATAACTTGATTAAAAATCATCAAAATTCATCAAGAACACTAAAACAACATAAAATTCCATACAACTTAAAAATCATCAAGAATCATAAAACATCATAAAAATTCCATACAACATAAAAATCATCAAAAATCATAAAACAACATAATAATTACTACTTAACATATTACTAACTAAAAATCCACAAATCATAAAAACATGAACCAAAAATAAAGATGAACCAAAATCCAAATAAATAAAACTAAAGGCTATATTACTAACTCAAATCCTAAATAACCATAACATGAACATAAACTAAAACCTATGTGACATTAATTCGTCGAGTAAATCGGAATCGTTACCTTAGCTAGCCAAAATCACTTAGCACAAAAATAATAAGAAGTATATAAATAAGAAACCCTTCTACTAGTCTTCACCCAAAATATAAGCGTCTCCAAATTCGTCTTCAAACTCTTCCCCTATAAGAAATAACAAGAAAAACAATTATTAGAACTTAAACTTAATTTTCCATAATTAAATGTTGAAAACGATCTTGATGGAATTGAAAATAAACCGTACTAGAAGATGGAGAGCGAAGAGGAGATCCTAGAAATATAAATTAGGAAGGATTTAATTAAGAAATGAAGGATTTATGGAGGTTTTGCTCAAGAACGATGAAGAACGATTGATGAACGATGAAAAACACGAAGAACGATTAAATAAAGTGATGTTTTGATCTTTATTTTAGTTGTTGTAAAAATGAAAAGTTGTTGGTGAGTGGAGAGTGGGTTGAGCCGTGAGTTTATAGACAAATAAGGCTGTCGGATTTTGAATTCGTTGTTACGTAATTGACTCGCGTTTAATAATTATTTTACTGTAAACGATTTAATATAATTTACGATAAAGTAAATATCAAGATATTATGATATTAAAATGAAAAATAATGAAAATATCAAGACTTAAGAGTGGGTAAGGGAGCCGTGTGATGTTGAGCTTGTCGGGTCCGATTTCGAGCGTTTTGCGTAGTTTTCGTTAACTGATCGATAAAGTAAATAGTTATCTAGATATTATGATATATTAATCAAAAGTAATGAAAATATCAAGGGCTATTAGAGCACTAAAGTAGCCGTGTGATATGGGGAGGATTCGGTCTGTTTTTGCTCGATTTGCGTAATCTTCGTTGACGGATCGATAAAGTAAGTAAATATCTAGATATTTTGATTATTTTAATCAAAATAAATAAAACATCTAATGGTGAGTGGAAAGCGATGACACGCGCGGGTGACTCATGCCAAAGTCGAGTTTCGATTTTGTTGCGCGCATTACGATGCGTCGGGAATAGGTAAATGACGTTCGATTAAAAACCGTAAAAGTTATTCTTTAAATTCCGAATAAATTCAAAATAATTATATTAAATTATGATAAATCTTAATAAATCTCAATAAAAATAAATCAAAAATATTATTTTCTTAAATAAAATTTCGGTCTTCAAACTTATGAGACGAGTCGGGAAAAGTCAACGAAAGTCGAAATCGACTAAAAAGTCGGAAAAAGTCAAAAATGACTTAAAAGTTCAGAAAAGTTTAAGACGACTTTAAAAGTCCAGAAAAGTAATTGACGACTTTAAAAAGTCAAGAAAAAGTCAAAGACGATTTAAAAGTCAAGAAAAGTCAAAGATGACCGAAAACGGTCTTTTCATGAAATCTCTCAAAACTTCCAAATACGAACGCGGAATTTCAAAATACGACTCGGAACAAAAATTCCTATATTAAAACTTAAGTTCTACTGAAAAGTATCCATAAGCTATTGCTAAGCAAATTAGGTACTTTTCGGGTTGTTACACTAGCTCTGATACCAATTTGAAAGTCCATAGACCTTAATTAGACTCCTCTAATTAATTACTAAATTACTTTTTAATTTAGTTTATGATGATCTATGTAACATGCATGCAAATATAAAGACATTTATATAAAAGAAGAAATTTCCTCACATTGATATGGAAATTATATGGGCACAACAAGAACTCCTTCTTGTTTTTCTTGAGCTATAAATATGGATGAACACAAACTATCTCCAAAGTAGAAGATCTCCTCTAAGTTGCACCAAGATTAACCCAAATAATCTACCCTTATTATTAACTAGATAATAAGATAGATATAATACTACTAATATTATGACTATATTACTACACTAGTAATACTTAGTAAATATTAGTATTTGAGAGTTTATAGTGAGAAGAAGAGTTTTAGAGAGAAGTATGACAATTGCACAAAAATGAAGTAAGTGAAAAATGAACAACAATTGTTCATAATAAGGCCACTTTGGCCGGATTGCTTTGTCCCAAATTGGACTCTTACTTTGTACAATTTTATCACATGCATTTGAGTGGAGTGTTGTAGTATAAGTGATGATTGTATTATACTTGTTATGTCACTTTCAAATGCTAACCAAAGAGTATAAATATGAACAACAATCATCACTATACTAACTACATACCAACCGGCCATGTTGGGCTAGTTGGATCCATTTTGAGTTTTTTTGATATTTGTCTCACAAATACTTATTGATCATATGGTTAATTATCTTGTATAATTAAGTGTTAATTTGATCATATAACAATTATATGACTCAATTAAATAAATAATATGTACTTAACATTTTAAGTAATATTTTACCATTATATCAATATATAATGGGGCCCACAATGCTTAGTTAATTTATTTTACAACTCCTTGTAAATATAATTAACTAATTACCTCTATCTCAAAACCTCAACTAATTTAGTAATTTAACGATTAATTACTAAGTTAACTCTTATTTAATCGTATTAAAATAAGATATAAATTTATTAGTCAATTATCGCATAATTGAAAAATAAGTTTAATCGAATTTGAGTTCTTAACTCAATTTCTAATAATAACTCCGTAACATATGAATATATGTAAGTACTAATTAACTGTATCGTATAAATAACTACTACTATTTGGATTTATCCTTTAGGTGTGACCGAAAGGAGCAGTTGATCCCCGCGTCAAACGGACAATAACGTCAAACTATAGTTAGCAAAACCGTTATTTGATTTACGTATCCAACGACTAATCATATATTTCAATAATTATCCATGATATTCCCATAATAAGATTATTCATGTGGCGCACTATTGTGGAGGCCACCTACGCCAACAGTTATGTCCTACACCATTCTCCCTACAATATTCTATAAAAGCTTGATTATCAAATTCGGTGCCATGATCCGTACGAATGGAAACTAACTTTTTATAATACTTGTTTTGGGCGAGCTTCATCAGTACTACAAACTCATCAAAAGTTTCATCTTTAGTAAAGAGAAAGATAGGCCATACGTACCTTGAGTAGTCGTCGACTAGGACGAATACGTACCTTGATCCACCGCGGCTTCTGACTTTCATAGGTCCACACAAATCCATGTGTACCAACTCAAGTGGATGCTCTGTACTTACTACTCGTTTCGGTTTTAAATGGAAGATCTAACTTGTTTACCAAGTGCAAATAGTCAAACATCTTTTCTTGTTCGAATTTGATTGAGGGTAGGGACCCTCAACTAATCCCAAGCACTTGAGGTTTCTTTTTAAAAAATCGTTGGGATGATGTGTGCAAAAACCCTCTCGCGGCACACGCATGAAATCATCCATAGTGAAAAGTTCATGCACGATAAAGGAATTGTAGGGACTTTGTTTAAATCAATCATAAACGTTTGTTACGTTAGACCTTTAAGATAAATTACTAGTACTTCAACTATGATACGACAAACATTTGAATGAAAAACGACTTTGTGGCCTTTGTCACATAGTTGAGAGATGCTTAGTAGATTATGCTTAAGGCCATCTACCAGATATACATTATTAATAGCATGTGAAGAAGATATACCAATCTTACCTACACCGATTATATTTCCCTTCTTGTTGTCTCCAAAGGTGACCTTGCCATCGTTGAAGGGCTCTAGTGAAAGAAAAAGATTCTTGTTTCCGGTCATGTGTCTCGAACACCCTTTGTCAAGATACCATAGATTATTTTCTTTCACTATTATCTGCAAGAGAATCAAATACAACTTTTAGGTACCCACGCTAAGTTGGGTCCTTTATGGTTAGTGACTCTATATATTTGATCCTTCCTAACTCATACCTGTTTGACAATTCTTTTCTTCTTAGGATAGGGTTTGATAGGTTTATTATAATGTTTGTTATTGCTGCGACGCACATTGGTTTTAAATGACTGCTTCTGATTCACATTAGGTTTAGATTTTGAAGGTACTGATGTGTAATCGAAAGCCATGTCATAAAACCATCTAAACTCATTATTCCTAACCTCATCACGTTGAGGCTCAGATTCGGACTCATTAACACTGGACGCGTCATGATCTTTCACAAAATCAGTTTGATTTTTGTTGTCGTTAACATATTTAACACAATTATCTTTAACATGACCGTTGTGACCACAATAATTGCAAATCAGATATTCTGAAAGATTGACATACTTCCTTCTTCTAAAATCACGGTCAGAAGGAGTGGATTTGCACTTATCATGGTCTCTACGACTATAACATTCATGACCTAGACCCATCTTCATGTTATTGTTAGACTGTTCGGTAAGGAAGTCTAAGACCTTTTGACTTCCTTCCCACTTATCATGAACTTTTCGTGCATGTAGGAGCAATTCCTTCAAAGACTGAATTTCTTTTTCACATGACGAATGGTCTACATTCGAGTCTTTGGAGGGATTGTTCTTTTTGAAATTTTCACGAAAGTCATTGAAACGTTTGTTCAAGATAAGTTTCTCCTCATTATGTTGACTCTTAGCTTGGGAGAATTCAGCCTTTATATCTTTCAATTGCTGAGAGAGAAAGGAGTTTACTTTCTCGTGATCAAGGATAACAACTTCCTTTGCCTTAGCTTCAGATTGTAAGAGCTCATTGACTTTCTTCAATTCTAAAGTTATAGCTTCATTAGCTATAACTTTGGCTTGAAGATGCTTAATGTTGAGCTTCAACTCTGAGATTATAGCTTCATTAGCTATAACTTTAGACTCAAGAGCTTCTTTCTCAACATTTGTCTTGTTTGAAGTTATAGCTGAAGTTGCCATAACTTTAGACTTGAGCTTTTTAGCTTTGGCCTTTAGAAGTTGGTTTTCCTCAGCAATATCAAGAATTTGTTCTTTAAGATCTTTTAATTCAAGACTCTGTTCATGACAATGATCTAAGGCTTCTTCAAAATAATTAATTAAAGACTTCTTAGATAAATTTTTAACTTGCTTTTTAAGTTCAAGATGACTAACCTCTTCGTCATCTTCTGAATCTGGTTCTGAATCTGAGTTGCCAACAAGACACATCTCGGATTCGCTTTCATTGTCACTGTCAGAAATTAGGTCAAGACTGACGTTGCTTAGACACAAGTTGGCGACTTCCTCTTCCTCTGACTCGTCGTCCTCTGTGTCGAGATCTCCCCAGCAATAAGCCATCATCACTTGCGTGAATTCCTTCTTGGTTTTGTCTCGTTGATTTTTGTCTTTGATTTTCTTCCATGTGGGGCAATCTTTGATCATGTGATCATTATCCCCACATTTGAAACAACCACGACTAGAAAGAGACCCTTTTGACTCAATTGGCTTTTTGTAAGGTTTGTTAGTGTTATTGTTAAACCTTTTCCCTTGTGGTTTATTAAAGAATTTTTTCTTAAAACGTCTAGCAAATAACACTGTTTCATCTTCAAGATCCGAATCATGTCTTTCACTAGATTCGGCTTGTAAAGCCACTTTCTTGCTATTACTATCATTTGCCTCATCTTCATCAAGAGTGATCTCGTGAGCCATTAGGGTTCCAAGTAGCTCTTGATAAGATAGGTTAGATAGGTATTTACATTCCTCAATTACCGTCACCTTAGGTCTCCATCGTTTAGATAGACTTCTAAGGATCTTCCTGGCAATTTCCTCGGAGTCAAAAGTTTTTCCAAGATTTTTCAATTCATTAATGATACTAGAGAAGCGAGTGGACATGCTGTCAAGCGATTCATTTTGTTCCATGGAGAACAGTTCGTATTTCCGCATAAGTAGTGCAATACGTTGCTTTTTGACAACAATTGTCCCCTCATAGGCTAACTCAAGACCATCCCATATTTCCTTGGCAGTAGAACTAGATGAGAAACGATCAAATTCAGTATGGGTCATGCCGTTTTGCAACAGACTAATAGCCTTTGAATTTTTCTCAGCTTTCTTATAATCTGCATCAACATAGTCATCTTCTTTCTTTTCGATGGAAGTGCCTGTAGCCGTTCCAAGCATGATCTTATTAGGACCATTCTTAATGATTAGCCAACACTCCCAATCGTTACCCTTTATGAAAGGGGTCATCATATTTTTCCATAAACTGTAGTTCTTCCCATCGAATACGGGACACTTCAGATGTTTGGAATCCATTAAAATAAATAAATGAGCGGAAAAGTAAAAAAAATAAAAGGATTAAAATGGATCAGAGTCCTTGCTGTAAGGCAATCAAGAACACGAGGCTCTGATACCAATTGTAGAGTCTATTGATCGAATACGAAAGAAAGGGGGGGGGGGGGGTGGGGGGTGAATTGAGTATTAAAAACTAGCCCCACTTTTTCGATTTATATGATATGTAATTAATTATTTGATCTTATGAATTAAAATCAATTAATTAATTAATCAAAGTAAGCGCGAATAACTAAATAACGAAAAGTAAAGAGATAAGAGAGAGGCACACGATTTTTGAAGTGGTTCAGTTTCACACTTTGAAACCTACGTCCACTATTCTCGATTAATAATTTTTAGTACCTTTCTACGGATTACAAAAATTACCAACCCACTCGTATAATCAACACTATGATTATAACTCAAGGTGAGTATCGCTAAATACTCTATACTATCTTACGCTAATAAGAAAGTACAATATAACTCACACAATTCCCGTTAAAGAATTGTAAGCTTATAATGATGTACTATTATCCAATAACGTATTTCACTCAAGCGATTGATAATAATTGATGCACGACTCTTTTAAAAACAAACTCTAAAAATAATAAATATTTGCTCAAAGGTTTGCTTTAAAACGATTTTGGAAAATCAACACAAGTAAAATAAATAGCCGTGTGATATGTTGTGTGTTTCGTGTATTGTGCAATTGGTATGTGAAGAGTATTTATAGTAGTAGAATCCTCGAGATCTAAAACCCTAGTATAATATTTAATAAATATACTATCTATCATAAAATAATATTTGCTATCTTTAGGAAAATATCTTTATCTCAAAATATTATTTGGTTTATCTTATAGAAATATATTTATCTTAATATCTCAAAATATTGTTGTAAAGATATAGTAGAATCCTAGATTAGGTAAACAAGGAAAACAACCTAAGGAGGCCGAAATCCATTGCTCCCGAAACCCTAGGAGGCACACATCCCTAGGTGGCACAAACACTAGGTTTCACGAAACCCTAGGTGGCTCAAACACTAGGTGGGCTTATTAGGTTAACAACAAATTGAGATAGAATATATTAGAAACCCTAGGTAGCATGACAACCCATAAGTTGTATTACTAACCAATAGAATACCATAAATATATTCTGAAATAAAACGTTTGATAAATATAAAAATACACTTTCACTTTTGAAAACATTTCAAAACATTTTATTTCCAAAATCATGCATCAATATTTTATCATCCAAAGTCATAGACTAAAGCTATAACTTTGAACATAAAATCTCACGAATGGAATAGTTACCGAATGACGACCTATACTATCTAATCTTCACAAAGATCTTCAGTATACGGATCATCTCTTCATCTTGATCACAAAGACCCTCCATCTCGAGTCTTGTGTAGTTTTATGTAGATCTTGTTTGAAGCGATTTTCTTTAAAGTTATGCCTGGTTAGCTATCACTTTCATGTTCACTTCCAAAGTTATTCCTGAAGTTGTTATAACTTTGTCTCACAGACTTTATCAAAGTTATGCCTAACTTTGATCTTTCTTTTCATAATTGTTGCTAGCTATAATAAGACTAAAGCACACAATTACACGCATATGATATATCGAGTAAAACATATTATTACGTAAACACATGTCATTATCAAAACTATGAAATTGGTCCAACAGAACACCACATTGACCTAGTACCTGGAGCTATCCTACCCAACAACCCAGCTTACAGGAGTGATCCTAAGGCTACACAAGAGCTCCAACTTCAAGTAGGTGAGCTGCTAAACAAGGGTTATGTCAGGGAGTCCCTCAGCCCTTGTGCTGTACCAGCTTTGCTTGTACCAAAGAAGGATGGGACCTGGCGTATATGCATTGACAGTAGAGCCAACAACAACATTACTATTAAGTATAGGTTCCCCATACCTAGACTTAATGATATTCTAGATGAGTTGAGTGGGGCTCAAGTGTTCACAAAGATTGATCTAAGGCAGGGCTATCACCAAGTAAGGATAAGAGCAGGAGATGAGTGGAAAACAGCTTTCAAAACTAAACATGGGCCATACTTAGGCAAGTGTGTGGTGGTTTACTTTGATGACATTCTTGTTTATAGCTCAACTAAGGGAGAACATATGCAGCATCTGAGATTATTGTTTGAGGTTCTAAGGGAGAACAAACTGTATGGCAAATTGGAAAGGTGCACTTTCATGCAGCCTGAGGTTTACTTCCTTGGGTTCATCATTTCTAAAGAAGGGGTAGCAGTTGACCCTGAGAAGGTTAAGGCAATCAAGGAATGGCCACTCCCTCAAACTGTGACTGATGTTAGAAGTTTTCATGGTCTAGCATCCTTCTACAGAAGGTTCATACAGGGGTTTAGGTCCATCATGGCCCCTATTACTAAATGCATGAAGAAGGGAGAGTTCAAGTGTAGTGATAAAGCTGAGAAGTCCTTCAACCTGATCAAGGAGCTATTGTGCAAATCTCTAATATCGGTTCTACCAGAATTCAACAAACTCTTTGAGGTAGAGTGTGATGCCAGTGGCCTTGGCATAGGAGATGTACTTACACAAGAGAAGAAGCCTGTTTCATACTTCAGTGATAAGTTAAATGGGGCTAAGCTTAATTACTCCACATATGACAAGGAATTCTATGCCATTGTGAGAGCATTGAACCATTGGGGGCACTACTTAAAGCCTAAGCCATTTGTGCTACATTTTGATCATGAAGCCCTCAAGTACATCAATGGGCAGCATCAACTCAACCCCAGACATGCCAAATGGGTAGAGTTATTACAATCCTTCTCATTCTCCAGCAAATATAAAGAGGGCATGAACAATATTGTAGCTGATGCACTGTCTAGAAGATCTATGATGTTAACCTTCATGGAACAAAGGGTGTTGGGTTTTGAATTCATGAAAGAGCTCTACCAGGAAGACCCAGATTCAAGCATGAATGGGAGGTGCATCAGGAAGGAAAAGTTAAGAAGGGGAGCAAATACACAGCCCAGGAAGGCTACCTATTCTATGAAAACAAACTATGTGTACCTAAGGGACCTTATAGGGGACTGCTGGTCAAAGAAGTTCACTCCAATGGCCTTGCTGGTCACTTTGGGGTACAGAAGACCTATGATATACTACAAGATCAGTTCTATTGGCCTAAGATGCTCAGAGATGTGCAAGATGCTCTCAAGAGGTGCAGGTCTTGTCAGCTAGCCAAAGCACATTTTCAGGCTGGTCCTTACACACCACTCCCAGTACCAAAAAAGCCATGGGAAGATCTCAGCATGGATTTCATTGTAGCACTACAAAGAACTCAAAGGGGAAAGGATTCCATCATGGTGGTTGTAGATAGGTTCAGTAAGATGGCACATTTCATTGCTTGTAAAAAGACTGAAGATGCCTTGGGAGTGGCTGAGCTATACTTCAAGGAGGTTGTCAAGTTACATGGTGTACCTAGGAGCATTGTCTCAGATAGAGACACAAAGTTCATGAGTCACTTCTGGAGGACATTGTGGAGGCTATTGAAGACTAGGCTACTGTTTAGTACTTCTCACCATCCTCAAACTGATGGGCAGATAGAAGTCACTAACAGGACCTTAGGGAAGATCTTGAGGAGCATTGTTTCAAAATCCTTGAAAGATTGGGATCTCAGGCTAGCACAAGCTGAGTTTGCCTTCAACAGAGCTCCCTCTAGCAGCACAGGTAAAAGTCCTTTTGAAACAGTTTATGGTACTAATCCTCTCATGCCTACAGACCTGGCCCAGTTAAAGGAAGCAAAGAAAACTATGATGCAAAGAAAAGAGCTGAACAAATGATACAGATTCATGAGCAAGTCAAGAAACAGATTGGGAAATCCAATGAGTTATACAAGGCTAGATCCAAAGGGCCTAAGAAAGCAAGGGAGTTCAAAGTAGAGGATCTTCTCTCGTTGTATTTAAGAAAGGAGAGATTTCCAGACAAGAGAAGAAACAAGCTCATGCCAAGAGCTGATGGACCATTTGAAATATTGGAGAAGCTGGGTCCTAATGCTTACAAGGTGGATCTACCAGGAAGTTATGGTGTCCATGTTACCTTCAATGTTGGAGACCTGAGCCCCTACCATGGTGAATCAGATGATGAAGGTGATGAAGATTTGAGGACAAATCCTTTTCAATAAGGGGAGGTTGCAACAGGAGTACATGATCAGGGCAAGACACAAGCTCAAGACAACAACAACAATGCAGCCAATACCATGACTAGCTATGACAATGCCTTATTCAGCCCAAGTAACAACCATTTCATGCCAACAAAAACAACACCCCACCAGCCAGGACAATGCCTAGCCATCCACTTCCCAAGTCTTAGCCAAGACAACAACCAGCCAACAACAAAACAAACCCAACACAACAGCAACAACCCTCAGCCACAACCAGTCAGTCAAAGTCCTTCTAAACAGGGTCCATGGGGGCCTTACACACTCAAACAAACCTAACCAATGATCAATATTGGTCCCAGGGAGGGTCCTCTACAACTTTGTCCAAGAATTCTTCTCCAGGAAATGCACACAACAAAAGTTAGCTTAAGGACAAATTCAAACTGTTCACAATTCAGCCTTTTTGCAGTAGTTCAAATGTCACTATCAGACTTTCCTATTTTGAACAAACCAGCTCGAGGGTCCTTTAGCAGAACCTTTGGCACTAATCCCACTCTAGTCTGGCTCAATAATCAAGCCTGAAAGTCCTCCCTTCACCAGATCAACCTAAACAAATCAATTAAGTCAGATTGTCTCATTAGAACTGCTTTTCTACTTTATTGCTTTAGTTCTGAACAATGTAGCTATTATTTCTGTTTCTTTTCTAAGCCAATTATGGCCCTAGGATGTAATAAACGAGTAAGATGTAATCTCATTGCCTATATAAGGCCTATTACTAATGAATGAAAGGTAGATTTGAAGTAAACACAAAAACTGAAACCTTTGTTTCTGTTTTTATCTCTTGGCTGTGTGCTTGAGAAACTTCCTTTGCTGTGTGCTTGGAAGTGAGCTTAGACCCTTAGCTGTGTGCTGGGATCGAGGTTCAACCCTCAAC
>JAIUZE010037970.1:0-12856 GCA_022085475.1 Heliosperma pusillum | reverse complement strand
TTTTCCTACCTTGTGGTATAGCATCGTCGTTACAGAAGTCGACTATTGACTGGACGAGAACTTATGCCTGTTTATAGAAGTATTAGTCTTTCATGTATGTATGATTCTATGAGTTCTAGAAGGTGAGATGCAAGCCGGCTAGGATTGATAGAGTTTGGATTAACGGTTGTTAACTGATTCACATGATTACGTGTTGATTAGTGTTTGAGTGTATCAGGGCCATGTTACTTGGTAACCGCTGAGCCAGCATACCAGCTTCCCTACCTCGAGTTATATTTTATTAACGGTTTCACATGATAACTTTCACATGATAGGTTATGTGTTAGTTAATTGTTTCATAACATGAAAAGCATATCATATATGTTTAAGTTTTGTATTTTCCGTATACATTGCTTTTATGTTATTCATGTTTCATTAAACTCGACATTTCGTGGCTGGGAGAACTCGGAGTTACTCCCCACTGACTGTGGCTTCCGTGTTTATATTTAATGCGGTCGAACAGGTGGTGATGCATATTTGGGGTACATTGACGAGCTAGCGAGCGAAGTATTTACCTTGGACCTATATTCGGTTCATAGTTTGTATATTATTATACACACTTTTATTTCCGTATTTATACGGGAGATATGTCTCCCGTCTTGTATATTTCTTTTGTATAATTTTATTTCCGTTTTGTAACGAACCTTTTTATTATGTAATGACACCTTCGTTATGTATTCGTATCTTTTATGTATTTAAATTATTTTTTTTCTTTCCGCAAATTTGAGGGTGTCACAAAAATAATCTTTTGAGAATATTTTGATATGAATAAATCAATCTTTTGATAATATATTTAATTTGATAATGTCGATATAAATAAACTATCAATTATAGAAAATCCATTAATACAAGATAAAGTAAAAAATATTAAAAAGAAGATTTAACTATTACTATGCTATGTATTCTTTAGTCGCTTTGTTCCACAATTGTTCGTTTTGCGTCATCTTCACAATCAAGCCAAAGATTTGTCACTCATTCTCTCGGTTATGCACTTCTATACATTTATTAGGCCTACGAAACGACACAAATGACTTATATTAGTTCACAATCATATAGGTATGTAGTTTCCTCTCATTATTTTAGGTTTGGTATTTTTCAATTAATTACTAATTACTAATTTTCTTATCGTTTGCATATTATACATGCTATAAATTTTAATTATTTTGGAGATAATACAATATTTATGGATGCGAATGAGAAAAATTTGTAAGTATTCAGTTGTGAGGAGAAGAAAATATTACTCTGATGAAAGGAAATTTGTTTGTTGGAGAGAGTTCAAATTACAATCTTTGTTTGGTGTTGAAATAAAATCTCTGTTACTGACTGTAAAGAAACGTTATTATTCAAATTAATACCAATTGTGTTTACAGTACAATGTTTTATAATACAAGGCTTGGGGTGTGAACATAATATAATTACAAATAATATTTGCCTAAAGTGAGAAGATACATGAGTGATTCTAGGAGAGAAATATGGGATTGATTTTGATCATTGACTAATGATTGATTCTTTCCGTATTTGTAGATTGGTGATGAGTTGGTAGTATATCCTTAATACGCTCCCGCAAGATGGACGTGCGAAGCGTAAGGCCAATCTTGGACGTGAGTAAAGAGTGTCGAGGTTTGGGTAGCGGTTTTGTTAACGTGTCAGCTAGTTGGTCATCACCATTGATATGTTGAAATCGAATATTGCCTTGGTGAAGTTGTTCTCTAACAAAGTGGAATGAAAGGGCCAATCAAGTGTTTCATTTGGGAGTGGAAAATTGGGTTTGCCGAGTAGTTTGTGGCTCCAAGATTGTCACAGAAGAGTACCGGAGGGGCAGGTGGTTGGGTGCCAAGTTCAAATAAGAGCGATTTGAGCCAAAGGACTTCGGAGGTGGTGTCAGCAATAAGACGGTAATTCCGCTTTAGTTGAAGAGCGGGAAAGGGCTCGTTGCTTTTTGGAAGACCAGGAGATAGGATTGTTACCAAGAAAGACAATGTAACCTGTGGTGGAGACATAGTCATCTTTGTCATCGCCCCAGTCAGCGTCGCAGTATGCATGAAGGTTGAACGAGGTATTTTTGAGAAGAGTGGTACCGAGATGGATAGTGCCACTCAGATATCGTAGCAATTTTTTGAGTGCAGTCCAATGGGTAGAGGTCGGGTGGGTTAGGAATTGGGCCAATTTGTTAACAGGGTAGGCGATGTCGGGGCGTGTGAGAGATAAATATTGTAGGCTTCCAACTATGGCTCGGTAGTTGGTTTCATCTTGGGTCGGTTAATCAGAGAGGCGGGTAAGGGGTGGGTGAGTGAGCATAGGAGTAGACGATGGTCGGCTATCAGACATATTGTACTTGGCTAGGAGATCGGAGATGCATTTGGCTTGGTTAAGATGAAGGCCTTTGTGTGTCGGTGTAACCTCCATTCCTAAAAAAAATGATAGCGGGCCAAGGTCCTTCAGCGATAAGCGGTCGGAAATGGCGGAGATGAACGTAGCAACTTCGGATGAAGATGGACCTGTAATTATGATATCATCTACATACACTAGAACAAACAATTTAGTGGTAGCGTTATTTAAAATAAATAGTGAGGAGTCAGAAATCGATTTTCGGAATCCATAATGAACAAGATAATTTTGTAATTCGGTGTACCAAGCACGTGGTGCTTGTTTTAGACCATAGATGGCTTTTTGTAATTTACAGACATAGTTCGAGTTTTCGGAATGAGAAAAACCGGGAGGTTGAATCATATAGACGGAGTCATGTAGCGTACCTTGGAGAAATGCATTATTCATGTCAATTTGACGAAGCGACCAATCATTGATGACGGCTAGGGATAGGATAAGACGGATGGTAGTGGGTTTAATGACCGGGCTGAATGTCTCGGTGTAGTCTAGGCCAGGGCGTTGGTGAAAGCCTTTTGCAACAAGTCGGGCTTTGTGTTGCTTTAGACTCCCATCCGGGTTATATTTGATGCGAAAAACCCATTTGCATCCTATGACGTTTGTTGCCTCGCTCGGAGGTACTAGTGTCCATGTGTTGTTCCGGGTTAAGGCGTCAAATTCAGCTTGCATTTCCGCACGCCATAGGGGATCAATGAGAGCCTGTTTAGTGGTGGTCGGGGTAATGTATTGTGTTGGGGTTCAGTTTGGCGTATTTGGGGTTCAGTTTTCTGATATTATTCGATAAGCGAGTTGTATGATGGTGTTTAGGTGGTGGAGGGGGTGGAGGGGGTGGAGGAGTTGGAGAGATAGGCGAGGTTGGTGGGCTCGGTGAGGAGGTATGGGCTTCGGGTTGAGAGAGGTTGCTAGGCGAGGCATGAGGGGGTTAGTAAGGGAAGAAGTAGAGGTGACGGGTGGTATTTGTGTGAGTACAGGGACCGAAATGTTGCACCATTCAGTTGTATGCATGAATATTGGTGTTGGAGGAGTTTGAAGGAGGCGGGGGTACGAGTATTCATTTTCAATAAATTTTACATGTCGGGAAGTATAGACACGGGAAGTGAGCGGGTCAAGGCAAAGATAGGCACTTTGGGTTAGTGAGTAACCAACAAATATACATTCAATAGACCGGGGTTAGAGTTTGTGTGTCTTGTTTGGTCGCAGCCAAGGAAAACAAAGACAACCAAAATTGTGTAATTTTAAGTAATTTGGGTCTTGTTTAAATAGTTTGGAATACGGAGATTGATTGTTTAGCGATGGAGTCGGTAGTCGATTTATTAAATATGCGGCAGTGGAAAAAGCATAAGGCCAAAAAATAAGGGGTAAATTGGCGTGTGTAAGAAGACTTAAGCCGGTTTCGACAATGTGTCGATGTCGTCTTTCCGCAAACCCGTTATGTTCCGGTGTGTGAGGTGGTGAGGTGAGATGAGTGACACCATCTAGATTAAGATTATTTGTGAGGGTCGTGTATTCCCCTCCATTGTCGGAGTAAAATTGTCGGATTGGTGTAGCGAAATATTTTTCAATGATAGCTTTAAATTTATTAAATGTAGGGTGGACGTCGGTTTTTCTTTTTAGTGGGTAGAGCCAAATATAGTGTGTAAAATGATCAACAAATATGATATAGTATTTAAATGAGTCGGGTGAAAGTATCGGTGAGGTCCAAACATCAGAAAAAATTAGGTCGAGAGGAGCATGAGATTTTAAAGTTGAGGGGCCAAAATGAAGTTTATGACTTTTTTTTAAGTGGCATGGAGTACAAGGTGCAGAATCGGAAATACGTAAATTAAATTTCGAGTTAATAAATTGGAGGACTTTAGAAGACGGATGGCCAAGGCGATGATGCCATGACACGTGAGACGAAGTTGTGGCAGCATTGGCTTGTGGGGCAGACGGAGTCCAAATGTATGATCCATCAGTAAACGGACTTTGAAGAAGGACCGCTCCTGTCTGGAGTTCCTTGACATAAAAAGAATTCGGTAAGAAAATAGCATATGCGTTATTATCGTTGCAAAATTGGGAAATGGATAAAAGTTTACGGGAAATTGACGGAACAACTAGAACATTATTAAATAAGAGTTGATTATGTGATAGAGGAATAGAAAAAGAACCAGAATGGGTGATTTGAAGAGCAGAGCCATCCCCGATTACAAGATCATCCGGGCCGTCATAAGGCTGGTGAAGGGAGATTGTGTTGAGGTCGTTGGTGATGTGGTGTGAGGCGCCACTGTCGACGGTCCAGGAGCGGGTGTTATGCGGAGGGGCATGGGTGGCAGTGTGGGCCTGGGGAGGTGGTCCTCTCGGTTTACGGGCAGGGAAGACAAAGGTCGGATATTTCGATTGAAGATCAGGACAATCGCAAGCCACATGACCAACCGTGTCACAATACTGACATCTACCTTTGAATTGTTTGACATGGGTAGAGGCAAGGATAGCGGGTGCAGGGGATTTGTTGTGATAGTTTGATTGACGATGGTGGTAATTGTTGCGGTAATGGGGGCGATAGGTGGCAGCATGGGCCGACGGAGTGAAGACGGGGTTTGGGTTTTCGTTTTTCAGACGAAGTTCATGTTGGAAAAGATTTTCGTGTAAGGACTCGAAGGTGATGGGTGTATCACGGGCTCGCACGACTTCGATGACAGGACGGTATTTTGTTTGATTGAGGCTATTAAGTATCTTGGCAGTGATATCATCAATGTCCATGGGATGATCAAGTTGTGCTAAGTCATCGGTACATGATTTTATGGTGGTCATGTAGTCGGTGATAGAGATATTGTCGGTGTGGGTAATGTTGTCAAGACGGTATTTGATTTGAAGACGGTGACCGCGGGAAGAGTTGGCGAAGGTTTTCGTGAGAGTGTTCCAGGCTGCAGCGGAGGTTGGATCGTTGGCAATGAGGGCTGCAATTGGCGGGGCAAGGGTTCCGGCTAACGCACCAAGAATTAATTGATCTTGACGGTACTATGTGGTGTAGGCGGGGTTGGATTGAGATGTGCCTCTGGTTTCGGGAGGGGTAGGTGTGGTGGTGGTTGTTTTTGGAGGAATGACGGTTGTACCGTCGAGAAAGGAGAATAGGGCAAGGCCATTGAGAATGGCACGGATTTGAAAACGCCATTGACGGAAAGTGACGGAGTCTTTGAGTTGAATGCAATTTGCAAAAGTGACAATGGTGAGCGGGTTGGTTGGTTCAGCAGGGTTAGCAAGTTGTAGTTGGTTTGCCATCGGAATGATTGGTCGACACGTGGTTGACGTGAAGTAGGCACAAGGGACGGAAGTTTTTTTGTTGTGATCGTGAGGATCGAGGGTTAGGCTGATACCATGGTTCTGAGACCATGTAAAGAAACGTTATTATTCAAATTAATACCAATTGTGTTTACAGTACAATGTTTTATAATACAAGGCTTGGGGTGTGAACATAATATAATTACAAATAATATTTGCCTAAAGTGAGAAGATACATGAGTGATTCTAGGAGAGAAATATGAGATTGATTTTGATCATTGACTAATGATTGATTCTTTCCGTATTTGTAGATTGGTGATGAGTTGGTAGTATATCCTTAATACTGACATTACATTATTACTAAGCCACTTTTCTATGAGTAAAAACTTTTACATTATTACGATTTTTTTTTACAATAGTAAACTGAGTATATTAAATAAAAAAAAAAGCAAGGAAAAACATACATGCGACCTAGAGATAAAAAAAGTCATTCCTAACTAACCCGTTGCAAGACTGACTGAGCAAAGTCGATATTGACGAAGTAATCTGCGAGTTTCAGTCAGCGTATGATGGTGACCGATGGGGATTGGCAATGTGTTTGCCAGAACTGAGAGTAGTTTTTTTGAAGCGATGATGAAAGTGATTGAAGTATCAACAAAGGGAGTTAATTGGCCCATCACCAGAAGGAGGCTTCGTGCACATGCTTCAAACACAGATGAAGCACGAACCATCTTGGTAGGTATGTTTGCTTTATGAGATCCCAAGCCTATAAGTAGGAATTGATTTAATTTGGGCAGGGCAGCCGTGACACGTGAATGTAGCAAAACGTGTTGCTTGCATATGAGTTGTTAGATGATGAACTCATCATCAAGGGCTTCAGAAAAGAGACGAGAGGAGAAAAGAGACGAGAGGTTGAGGTGGTTTATGGCGCATTGCTAGCTGCATATTCTCAAAGTTGCAGGCAACTTCAAGGATCGAAACGATGTTGATAGGCTTATGTTCAAAAATTTCCCCATTCCTGGATGTCCAAATAGCTCTAAGAATGCAAAGGAAAGGCAGTAGCATGTTGTAATTCTTAGTACAAGTCCGATGCAAATACCCGACTAAATCTGCTAGTCAGGCGCCGAAGCAGATATATGCATTTCCAATAGACAATATACCAAGCGATGATGATCGCCACACGTGTTTGGAGACAGGACATGCTCGGAAAAGATGGTTAATTAGCTGTTTCGAGGGAATGAGTACATAATACACAGGTTTGTTCGAGCTGCACCTCTTGTTGTAAGTCTGGATAAGGTAGGGAAGGAGTCTGTAACCAGGCGCCAAATGAAAGTGCCAAATCTTGGGGAGATACAATTGTTCCAAATGAGATTCCATGGAAAAGGCTGTAATGTTGCAATAGATTTCATCATTTTGGATTGTCGAAGCAAAAAAGAGTAACCTGAACGAACTGAGTAGGTTCCGTCCTCGGTGTATTTCTAGTATGTGCACGGCTAGGGTGGCTCCATACTCAGGATTCACTTCGCACATGATGCGTGAATATTTTTGAAGACGGCAGTCGGGTTCCTGGCGCCGTTTCGAGTAGTAATGTCAGTACGGCAACAAGGCTGAGGCTGTGCAGCATGGCGGACATTTGGCGCAACTTCATTAATCCATCGATTAGTCAAGAGGTTTATAGAATCACCGTTTTCAATTTTTTAGCCGAATCCCAGGGACATGTATGCAGTTGCGCGACACACTTCTTTCCAGAGAAAGGAAGTACCAGAGACCTTGGATTGATATCCGGAATAGTGAGGTCTTTTTTGTATATGGGGTATAGAATACCGTGAAGTAATCCTTCCGGTTTGCTTAGGAGGCGACAATGAATCTTTTAGAGAAAATCTTGACTTAGAAGGGCTGTATTTTTTAGTCCCAGTTCGCCTTGGGTTTTTGGGACTTGCAACAAATCTCTAGGAAGCCAGCGGATAGATCTTTGCTTAGGATTTTTGCTCCACCAAAAAGCAGTAACCAGAGAGTCAATATTTTGACAAATGTTGTGACAACCCTCGCGAATGCGGAAATATAAAACATACAAGCATGTGAAATGATATGCGGAAATACGGTATTTAAAAAAAAACCTTTATACATGCAAGATAGATAAAACGAGGAGTGTCAAAATATTACAAACTAAGTGCGGAAAATAACAAAGAGACGGTGTCTCTCAAAATGTTAACAAAGAACAAGTGTTTAGCAAACTAGCTAAAATCGTCTAGAGGTGAAACTTCTAGGGACAACGCCCGCTAGCTCACACTCGAACCCCAAAATATCATAGCCAAAAAGTCAACCAAGCAAGCAACCTGTTCATCCATGAAAAACATGAACGCCACAGTCAGTGGGGAGTAACTCAAAGTGGGACATAGCAAAAACCGTCACAAAACATGTGATACAAGCGAATGAAATATCATATATCCAAAACATGAATATTATAAGACACTACGTAAAATTTTACGATAAACGGATCATGCGAACTATTATAAATCACGAGTTTTAGAAATTATAGGAAACACATACAACCGTGTTCCAGGCCGGTCACTGGACCGGCGGCCGGTGGGCCGGCTCAGAGCACAAGGCAAAAACCAAAAATCACAAAACAGGGGTATGTGTTCCAGGCCGGTCAAGAGGGAGGCGGCCGGTACCCCGGCTCGGAGCACAACACTAACAAACACAAAAATCACAAGTTTGGAAACTATCAAAACAAGGGTCTACTTCAAACGGTCATAACTATAGTTCTAGATATGCAAATGCAGAAATTCTAAGTCGAGGTGATAGCTTATCCTCTTACGGTTCCAACGATAGGTCACAAGCCCAAAACAAGCAAGTAACGAAGGAGATATGATCATTCTACGAAAAGGGGTCGGTGCAGTGAATTCCCAGCCGGCCACTGAACCGGCAGCCGGTCCTTCGGCCAGGAGCACCCTTCTACCCGAGAACAACATATACAAGTCTATCATTTCCAATTCTCATAATCTACTTCTAATAATTATCAACAATCAATATTCATCATCGACAATCATCAACTAATAACAATCATCATCAATAACATGAATCCTAAGCTTTCTAATCATATTCTAAATACGAATTCTAACATGGAAATCATGTAAAACACGTAAATGATATCGTGTAACCCTTCACTGTTACCTTTACGCGTCTTTAATCGATTCTAAACCTTCCTAGTCTCCACCTACATACAATTAGATAATAAAAGAAGAATATCATTCACCTTGAGAAAGACAGATAATTTAAAAAGCAAGAAAGACGGTAATTTTATTACTAATACGGATAGAGGAAGCTAAGAGGGGAAGAATAAGACGAACTTACGCGAATTCCGACAAGAAACGAGGGAGATACGGTGATTCAAAGATGGATCAAAATTGGAGGCAAGGGTTTTTGATATTTGCTTAAGGAAGAAGTAAGGGCTTGGTTTGTGTTGAATGAAATAGATTAAGGGAGTATGAGATATTTATGGGAAAAAGTCAACAAAAGTCAAACTCGTCTTAAGACGGGATTCTCATGGAATCTCGCGGAAATTCCAAATTCGAACTCGGAAATTCTAAATTCGACTCGGAAAATTAAATTATATATTAAAACTTAAATTTGCTGAAAAGTATCCGTAAAATATTTTCACTAGAAAAATAGGGTACATTTCCGAGTGTTACAATCACCCCACCTTTTAAAAAGTTTCGTCCTCGAAACTTGAGAGTAGAAAATAAAAGTATCAAGGACAAGAATCGATTTTCAAAATTAACACGAAAGCTTTTACAAGGGAAACATTTATGAAACGAGGTTCATCTCGAAAACGGTTTAAGGAAATTTTCACAAGTGCGAAACTTTATTTACGGATCTCAAGAATGCTCGTCGCGAACGAGAACTCTTATTTTCCAACTCAAAGCAATGTCGAAATAGTGAAATCGAAATTCAAACAAGTGTTAGTAGTGCAGGACTAGTCACCAGACGTCTCCAATAACAAGTCCAAACATCCAACCAAACACAAAATCCAAATATAAAAGGGAAAGAAATCTATTTTCTCCAAGAAGAGGGTACAAAGTCCATCTTTAGACTTCTTTCAAACGTTAAAATTAGAAATATAGTATGGAAATTTGAAGGTTTTCAAAAAGATAAAAGCAAACTAAGAAAGCATTACACGTACATAGAGCGACTCAACATAAAGTTCACAAATCACGATAACAAAATATATACAAAACACGCAAAACGAAACAAATCGAACTCTTAGGGAAAAGAAGAATCACGATGAAGTTGGCAGGAAGATCTACAAGAATTCGACATCACTAACTCTACTAATAAACCAATTCCTCAAGAGAATGCAATTTACCCAATTTGCAACTCATCATTTTCAATCATCAGAATTCTTACAAAAATATTCCATAATCACGAAACTTCGAGTAACAAATCCCAATTATTCGAATCCAATTAGAATCTACTAAGGTCCATCGGCACGGTAGACTCCACAACTAACAATCCACATGAAAGATTTATTACACACTCTAATTTTCTTAGTTTCATCAAAACTCTTACTAGAAACTACCAACAAAATATTTATCTATGGAAACATGATCTCTAACAACCACAAAGTAAAGGACCTACCATGAAATCATTTAATCCAATTTACTTCAAACTCATTATCCTAAATTTACAATGAACTTTCTCATCCTCGAAAATCAAAACACAATCCACGCAACCAAACATAATTATCTAAGATCCAACTAGTCTCATCCAAAGTCTCACGACAAAGAAAAATCCACAATGCATTATCGATTATAAGGATTCTTTAATATGCCATATCATCCTTAATTCGATCACTACTACGCTCGAAGCCTCAAATATAAATAGTCACATTAGCAAACTATGGCGGTTACTAATTCTCAAGATAAATGGGTTCACCATTCTATCTCTATAATCCATAACAACTGAGCACTCACTATCAAAAGCTTGCAACAAACATTTCTCAATCTCAAACTATGATTCCTTAAGAATAAAAGAGAATTACTAATTCCAAACCACAAATGCTCAATTACTTGGCAATCAGACCACCATTCAAATCATCTAATTAATCTAGAACTCAAAATGAATCGACTTTCATTTATGACAATACTCCTCAAACTTTGGTTACCGACTTAATTACCCTAAAGCAAAACCTCCTTTAGAATCATCAATTAGAGACATCAAATTCCGAAATGATATCCCAAGCAACCGATATAATACTCAACAACAACGAATATCATCTCGCTCAACTTGATTCCCAAAATAGCACTACACTAGCAAGCTCAATAAATGAAGCCACCAAGAGAGTACAATACGACCAACAGATTCATCCTAAGGTTTAAATCCCAATCCGATTCATGTTCAAAGTCAACACGAAGCTAGCTAACAACCTAATCATCTCACCAGAGGAAAGACAATGACACCATGACATTGGAAACGATAGGAGATTTCGAGGGAAACACGAACGCGATAAGATCGTACGAAAATTAGAGGAACGCTAGAGGCAGGGAGCCAAAAGCTAGATATTGGATAGATATAGCTATGAAGATAGCCAAGCAAAGGAAAAGATAAGAGAAAACAATTTCCTAGGAATCAGGTTTAGAAGAAACTTGCATGGAAGGAAATGGAAAGGGTTAATGGTACGAGTAAAAGTTTAAGGTTTAATCCACAAAATTCCCTTTTTAAACTCAGGGCGATAGCAAAGCAAATCATCTCAATAACAAAGGTCTCTTACAAGGGACCTCGTACCACAAATCATCGGAGTAAGGTACACCAAGATTTAACAAATCGATTACAACCCAATTCATCCATCCTTTCATATAGCACGGAATCCCAATTGCGGAATTGTAACTCAAGTATAATAACATTCCTTTAGCTCAAATATTCAACACAACCTCAAAGGTTTCTTTAACTGAAGGACTAACAAATACTCTCTTATACTCGGTGATTTTCGAGTCTATAGCCCACGAGCTCATTATTATCAAAGTACAACCTCAAGTCAAACATCATCATTAACGTCCCAAGGTATTTTCATCATAACTCACATCATAATCCTCAAGTAATATGGTTCAACTTACCGAAACCTTACTACTTCAAACGAGTCTCCGATGCCATAAGATAAGATCATATCTTTAAATCTAAGAACTATAGCCAAAAGCTTTTCCACCAAGCCTATACTCACAAACACACAATAGGAAACCACAAGACGTCACTTAACCTCAAAAGTATTTCGCACTTCAAGATGTCATTCAAAACTTCTTATTTACACCAATTAGACCTATCATAAGCATGGTCTTCAAAACAATACTAAACTTCTAAGTTCAAAAGATTAAATCACTAATGGGTTAAGAAGTCATAGCCCACTCATTCAACCTTACACCATCAAATACCATGAACTATCTATACATTAGTCATGGCAAGCATCAAGCATTAAAATCATCAAACTTATCTTACTACCTTTCCTTAAGGATACCAACTCTCACCACTATAGGGTGAAATTAGATCTATACCATTTTCCTCAAATCACGAATTGATTCTAACAAACACTAATATTCCACAAAGTCTAAAATTCTTCCGATCAAGAACAATATGCCACAAACAAAAGGGTAGGGTATCCACAAAAGGTCACGTGAGAAAGTTGAGGGTACAAATGGTAAGATGGAGGAAACCATCAAGAGTAATTTCCAAGAGGCAAACAAGTTGGAAGAGAAAGAAGCACCTAGATAGAAGGAAGAGAGCATAATACAATAAGGATGAGAGAATTCATAGATGAGGAAGAAATACACTTTAATTAGACTTGTCAATATTCAATCTTCGGTAAAGGATACTTTTTCTAGGTAACATATGATCCACCTCAAGACGGTAGATACAAACAAACATAACATCACTCAGCACAATCAACAATCAAGTTAGAACCTAACAAACATCAAGTACACCAAAGACTACCAAGTAAAGTCCTTAATTTCTACCCATCTCTCATTTATTATTTCAAGGTCAAGTAGTTTAAGTTTAGGGTTCACGTGTGTGCGTCGGGAGCGATAAAGCTCTGATACCAACTGTGACAACCCTCGCGAATGCGGAAATATAAAACATACAAGCATGTGAAATGATATGCGGAAATACGGTATTTTAAAAA
>JAIUZE010037961.1:0-13328 GCA_022085475.1 Heliosperma pusillum | reverse complement strand
ATTCACAAATTATGTGGCATCATGAGAACTATATAATAATACAAATGTTGTACAAGATCCAAAATAAGGAAAAGAGACTTTCATTACTAGATAATTATACAAATGTTGTACAAGATCCAAAATGTAAAAAGACAAATAGATAATTATACAAAAGTTTGCCTTGATACAAAAGACGCTGCCTATAGATTACATTTAATTACAAAAATGATAAAGTTGAGCAGCTGTCCTATAGATCGAGCAAGAGAGGTAAATCCATATAAGATAAGGTTGCCCGAGTTAATAACTCGGTTGAAACAGCAACTGCTATGTCACGGTCCGGAGATGGCAGAGATAAATAATGACGCAACTCATTGACGTGTGCGAGTGCAGTATTATCGAGAGCGGTAAGGTGTTCTCTTTGGAAATGATTTTGCTCTTGCTGACTATGCAAGAGAACTTGAGCTCCCATATTTTCAGTCATAAAGCACTTGCATCTTTTATAAATTATTCTACGACCCCTACGAATAATTCTCACACCATTGACATCATTGATATGGAGAGAAATTCCATGTGCAAGTTGAATGAGCGGTGCACTAGGGTGTATGAGAAAAAGCTGACACCAATTCCTACAAACCAACGCCATGTTTGCCTTATCATGGTAAAGAGTAACTCGATTGAAAATGTTATTCATTAGATCTTGATTGTTGAACACATCAACTTGGGGTTGATAACGGTAGTTAGTGAGCTGAACATTCACTAAGGGATCAAATGAGAAAGCCATAGCCTCTTTTTTTTCTCTTACATAATTCTGGCCAAAAAGTGCTCGATCTTCTTCGAAGATATTGACTACCCACCCCTTGCACCAATTTTCCATATTTGCCTATGTATAAGTACTAAAAACCAGAAAGTAACCTACAAGCATCACAAATTGAACACTACAATGAAGAAAATTAAAAATAGAAACTCGTAAGGAAAAGAAATTGAACACTACATACTGAACACAACAATGAACACTGCATGAAAAAAAGAGTAAGTGAAAGAAGCTGTAAGATTCACAAAAGAAGCTGTAAGATTCACAAAAGAAGCTGTAAAATTCACACATAGGTGTCAATGTATATGTAATACATAAGAATTAACAAAACAAGACAGAAAACAAAACAAAGTCTAATATTCACATAATTAGGTCTCAGATTCACATAATAAGGTCTGACATTCACAAAACAAAGCCTCAGATTCACATAATAAGCAAAACAAGACAGAAAACAAAACAAAGTCTGAGATTCACATAATAAGGTCTGAGATTCTCAAAACAAAGTCTAATATTCACATAATTAGGTCTCAGATTCACATAATAATGTCTGAGATTCACAAAACAAAGCCGATGAAAACCTGCATGAAAACAAAGTAATTAGTCTTGAAAGTAATGTGATAATCATAAAAAATTATAATAAATGACGAGTGTGCTTGATTATAATCATAAACAATTATAATAAATGACGAGAAATGAAGACGATGAAAATTATTGAAGAAGACGAGAAATAAATGACGATGAAGACGAGAAATAAATTATTGAATAGCAGTAAATAAATGACGATAAAGACGAGGGTGATAATGAATAGCAGTAAATAAATGACGATGAAGAAGACGATTATCATAAACTAACTAGATCAATCGCAAAACACGAAATGAAGACGATGAAGACGAAAGACGATGAAGACGAAAGACGATGAAAAATGAAGAGAAAGTACCTAATTTGAGGACAATAATGGCGTCCGGAAGATCAGTAGTTGAAGACGATGAAGACGATGAAAAATGAAGAGAAAACGTTTAGAGAGAGAAAGAAAGAAGAGAGAGAGTGGAAAAATGAAAAATGACGTAATAATTGGAAGGATTGATTTTTATGGGGTATATATAGGGACACGTGGCATCATCTGGTGAGCCTACAATTTTTAGATCCAACGGTTTAGAATGTGTCCAGCCGCCTCATACTAAGAAGGGTGCCTCACATGATTCAATTTCTATATATATATATATATATATATATATATATATATATATATATATATATATATATATAAGATATGTTCTTGTGAGTCCACCCTTTTTTTTGCGTCCACGAGTCCTCATCCTAGCCATTGGATGAGGGAGATGGATGGATGAGATTGTAGAGACAAAAACACACTTAACACTAATCATTTACCTATGCACTAATTAATTAACTTTCTCTCTCTAGCCTTTAGTTAATCACTTTTGAGCACTTTTGAGTTTCTGAGATTTATGAGTGTAACTTCAGCCCCTATTTGTGTAATTTCAAACTAAAATGAAATTTCGACTATATAAATTTGAATTTATGAAACTTCAACACAAGTTTATGTGATTTTTGCCTTTTTATGAGTGTAATTTTAGTTATTACGAGTGTAACTTCAACCTATATTTATGTAACTTCAAACTAAAATGTGATTTCGACTACATAAATTCGAATTTATGAAATTTCAAGACAAGTTTATGTGATTTTAGCCTTTTCATGAGTGTAACTTTAGTCATTACGAGTGTAACTTCAGCCCTTATTTGCGTAATTTCAAACTAAAATGTGATTTCAACTATATAAATTTAAATTTATGTAACTTTAAGACAAGTTTATATGATTTTATCCTTTTTATGAGTGTAACTTCAGTCATAACGAGTGTAACTTCAACCCTTATTTCTGTAGCTTTAACCCAAAATATGATTTCGACTATATAAATTTCAATTTTTGTAACTTTGACAATTTATCTGATTTTAACATTTTTATGAATGTAACTTTAGTCTTTACGAGTGTAACTTCAAATCTTATTTGTGTAACTTTAATTTTAAGACATATATGTGTAACTTTAAGACATGTTTAGGTAACTTTTGTCATTTTTAGGTAACTTCAGTCATTTATACTAAATGTGATTGTGTATTTTAATTTGAATTCATGTAACTTTAAGACATGTTTAGGTATCTTTAGTCCTTACTACTGTGTTACTTTAGTCATTCCTAGTGTAACTTTAGTCCTTATTAGTGTAACTTCAGTCCACAATGGTGTAACTTCAGTTTAAAATGGTGTAACTTCAGTCCAAAATGGTGTAATTTCGGTCCAAAATGGTGTAACTTCAGTCATTAAACAACATCAATCAACTAAAACAAAACAAAAAAGATGACAAATGAAAATAGGACAAATATCATCAACAAAAGAAAATTAAAAATTAAAAGTAAATCTGAAAAAATAAAAAGTAGATCTAGAAATGAGTGTTATTATAAAAAAACCGAGATCTAAAATAAATAAATAAAAACATAAGAAATTTGAAAAAAAAAATGTGTAACTTCAGTCATATTATATGTGTAACTTCAGGCATTATATGTGTAACTTCAGGCATTATATGTGTAACTTCAGTGAACCAACCCACTAACCACAAACAAAAAAAAAGATGGTGATTTTTTAGATCTAAAAAAAAGAAGCAAACATAAAAATAAAAACGAGATCTAAAAAATAAAAACATATATTCAGAAAAAAAAATTTCAGTGAAAAAAATGTGTAACTTCAGTAAAAAAAATGTGTAACTTCAGTAAAAAAAATGTGTAACTTCAGTCATTATATATGTAAATTCAGTTAATAAAAGTGTAACTTCAGTCATTTTATGTGAAATTTCAGTGAAACAACACTACTAACCACAAAAAAGTAACAAACATAAAAAATTTGAAATATAAAAACGAGATCTAAAAAATAAAAACATATATTCAAAAAAAAAAAGAAGAGTGGTGGAGGGACGGCATGCGAGAAGAGATAAGAAAAAAAGAAAAAATACAAGATCTAAAAAGAAGGGTACAAATATGAAAAAAGAAAAAAAGAAAAGAGAAAAAAAGAAGAGAGGAGGCTGCTAGGGAGAGGGCGGCGAGAAGGAGACACGGCGAGGAGCAGGTGCGGTTAAGGCGAGGCGGAATAAAGAAGATCTAAAAAAAATTTTTTTTTTTATTTTTAAAATTTGGCCGGTGGCCGGCGATGGTCGCCGGAGTTCGGTAATGCCGGAGGTGGGAGATGAAAGAAGTGAGGGAGGTTTATGAATTTTTTGGGTTTTTGATTTTTTGGGATTTTTGATTTTTTTGGGTTTTAGAGAGAGATGGAGGAATGAAATTATGTGGGATGTGAGAGAAGTGGTTGAGTGAAAAATCTTATATATTGAATTAAGATGTGATTAGTGGTTAATTAGTAAAGATGAGAGAGAGAGTGAAAAATTAGCCACTAATCCTTTTTTGGGAGCTTCAATCTCAGCCATCCATTTCCAAGATCCAAGGGCCTATAAGAGAACTTATGGACTCAACTTTCCTAAGAGGACTTACATGATCCTTTCTCTCTCTCTCTCTCTCTATATGTATATATATAGATAAGTTCAGATGAGTCCACCATTTTGGTTGAGTCCCTAAGTCCTCATCTAGGCCACTAGATTATACATGAGATGGGTGGATGAGATTAAAAGCATTAAAGACACTCAACTATCAATATTTAATACAAGTTTTGAATTTTTGTAACTTAAACCAAATATTTGTAACTTTATGACAAATTTTTGTAACTTTATTATTTTACGAGTGTAACTTCAACTTTTGACAGTGTAACTTTATCTAATTTATTCATTTCCGAGTGTAACTTCAACCGTGAATAGTGTAACTTTAAGTTAATATAAAATATTTTATATATTAATTTTAGGTTATGTAATTTTATGAAATACTTAAGTAATTTTATTCATTTAGAGTGTAATTTCAGTCTTTTCCAAGTGTAACTTTAAATTTTTATGGCCATTTTGCATATAAAAATATGAATTAAGTAATATAATTTGATTTGAATATATTAATTTGAATATATGCAAATTTTAAGCAACTTTAATCAAAGTTTATGTAACTTTTATCAGTTGTTATGTAACTTTGGTATAATTTTTTGTAATTTTAGTCTAATTTTTTGTAACTTTGGTCCAATTTTATGTAATTGTAGTCCAATTTTATGCAACTTTAGTTCTTTAAAAATGTAACTTTATTCTAATGTTTTGTAACTTTAGTCTTTTAGTCTAATGTTTTGTAACTTTAGTCTAATTTATTGTAACTTTAATCCTTTATAGCGTAACTTTAGTCTAAGTGTATGTTCTAACCACCACCACAGTCCCAAACTCATCGGAGACCACCACACCATCAATCATCGACCACCACGACACTAACCACCACCATGACACACCCACCACCACCACGACAGACCACGACACAAATGTGAAAAGAAAAAAAAAAGACACTAACCACCACCACGACACAAATCTGAAAAGAAAAAAAATAACAACAACCACGACATCAACAACGCCCCCCCCCCCCGAGGCGACATCAACAACACCCAACGACATAAAAAACGACCAAAAAATCAGATCTGGAGGCGAAGACCACCACCACCAAAAAACCATGGGAGGCAGAGTGGTGGATGGAGGCGGGAGGATGAGGAAGACGGCGGCAGAGGATGAGGAAGACGGCGGCAGGAAGACTGATGGAGGAGGAGGAGGCGATTATGGAGGAGAGAAGAGGAGGTGGGAGGCGGCGTCTGGAGGGGAGGAGGTGCGAGGCGGAGGTGCGAGGTCGAGGGAGGAGGGCTACCGAGGAAGGAGACCAAGGTAGGAGGAGGACCGCCGAGGGTGGAGGAGGGTGGTTGTGGCTGTGGAGGGCGTGTGGAGGGCGGGTGGAGGTAGAGAGATGAGAGGAAGAGAGAGAATGGAGGAAGAAAGAGAAGTGAAAATGATTTAGTGATTAGGGTTTGTTTGATTTGGTAGCTTTTATATGCAGCCTTTCAATTTTGTTTTAATCTTGACCCTTGATTTGTTTGATCCAATGGTATAAATTAGGACTTAGGAACTCAATTAAAAAAAGTGGACTTACCTGATCTCATTTATATATATATATATATAGAAATTCTATCCGGTGAGTCAACATATCTTAGGTGAGTACGTCCCGTGAAATTCCACCATAAGATCTAAGATAAATCAACAGCTGAGATTAATTCTCACAAACTATAATTAACCTAGCTATATAAACCTCAACTTACACACTTCTCTCGTCATAATTCAATAACACTTTCTCTCTCTAAACCACATCTCTCTAACTCACTTTTTTTCTTTCTTTCTCAGTTCCAATATAATTGAAACTTCCTGCAAATCAACAATTGATATTTCAGCATCAATTTATATTACTCATCTTCTTCCTCTATTTTACAAGTGAATAAAATCTGAAAGTAATTGAAACTTTACGCGGATTAGCAATCGCGAATTAATCAGCAACTGGCGATTAATTAACTTTTGAATCTCACGCGAATTCTAGTTTACTCGTCTTTCAGGTGAAGTTAAGTTACTCTTACCTTTGTTCTTCTTATTTTCGTCAATTCGCGTTCATTAATTTACTCGGATTTGACGCTAAATAATTGTTTTGAGATTGTAATTTTTTCATTAGTACAATGATACACTATATGATGTATTCATATTATTTCTGAAAAAGTTAAGGTTATGAAACTAACAAATTTTTGATTTTTCGTGCTTTGTTAAATTGTGATTGATTCATGTCATGATTTGCAATAGAAAAAGGAATTTAGGATTGATAATAGAACTTTTGTGGTTGATTTAGTTGATATTTAATTTTTTAGATCTGGTGGTTAACTAGAACATGATTTTAATTCCTCTTTGTTGACTTTTAATTGATGATTCATGTTATAACATTATCTTTATATTATTTACCGTCTACTATATGTGTTCTTTGTGTTTGTCAAAAAAATAGCGTTATGACATAGTAAAATTCAAACCTGGATTTTTTTTCATGAAAGAAATCGAATGAGTTTTGGTAAATGGCTGTATTCTTTTAAAAGAAGAGAGGCTTGGGTAGGTTTCGTAAAATTATCGGCAGTTGTAACTGTAATAGAGTTACTGTAACATTAAAATTCCATAACAGAACAGAACTTGAAATAATTGTGAAACACTGTTACTGTATAATTGTGTAAGTGCGTTACAGTAATAGTGAAACTGTGTTCTAATATCTTTATAACTGTATAATCTTATATTTAGCACTTTCTTTTGATGAAGTTGTTTCATTATATTGTTATCATTTATTTTCGACATACATTAGAGAAGTGATTTGTTGTTTCATTTGCATTTATGCCATATAAAAAAGTTTTTAGCGCCGTATGAATAATGGCTATATTATATCATTGGAAAATTTAAGCTTGTGGGAGGAGGATACCTTTATTGTTTTAATTTCATTTAAAAGTTTAGTAGTTAGTTTCAAGGCTATTAGTTCAAATGGGAGAGCAATGTACAAATCGTGTACAAAGGTATGGGTTCGAATATCATATAGCCTATGTAGTTACTTTAAGATTCTATTGATCAACTTTTCAAACATACCATATTGTGTGGTGAACACCACTTTGTCGCTTTAGTTTATTAGAGAACTTTATGCGCTCCTCCAATATATGATACAACCAATCCTTATTCTGCCGCGTTATAGTAATAATGTTGTTTTATCAGTCATTCATCAATGTCATACATTGTTAATGTAATATAATGTTACTGTAACATCTCTGTTTCATTATTTATTTCATCAAAGGCGGATCAGTATTACTGTAACAATGTTACTATAACAACATTGATTCATCAAAGTAACATGGCAACAATGTTACCATATTAATTTAGTTCGTTTATAATATAAGATGGTGTATAAAGTAGTTCTAAAATGTAAAGGTAAGATAATTTCGTTTTTTCATTTTGAAGTAACGATAATACTGTGACATCATTTACTCAATAAGTTAACAATGATACCGTAATTATGTTATTTTAACATTACTGATTCGTCAAAGTAACACGAAAATAATGTTAAAAATTCCAACTTTAATTATTTCAACGATAAAAATCAAGTGAATGTAGACCTGTCCAGTTGATTTTTATATGTGAAAAATGATTTGCAATACCACATTTTAGTATTGTGAAAAGTTTATAAGAATTATACGGCATAATCACACATCAAATAAATCTAACAATAATGTTAACAATCTCAACTAGCATTTTAATGTCAATAACGATGTCTTCCTCACGCCTATCTTTAAACGTTTGAGTAGCTAGTTTAAAGATTATTAACTTAAATGGGGAGCGACGATGTGCAGATCTTGCACAAAGGTATGAGTTCGAAACCCATATGGCTAATTGTATGGCTGCACCACTTCGTTGCTTTTTGTTGTAGTTCTTGATCTGAATTATAATGGTGTATGGTGTTACCTTTCAAACAAACCTTATTTTTTTTGCTTTAGTTTATTTCTCATTTTAAAGTAACATTGTTACTGTAACATTGTGTACACATTAAAGTAACAACGATACGGTAACAATGTTACCGTAACATTATTGAGTCATCAAAGTAACACGTAAACAATGTTAAAAGTTCAAATTTAATGTTCATTACAACAACAAACGGCAAATGCATAAAGATATATTCAGCTGCTTATTATATGATAAAATGTTTCGCTATACATTAATGTGAAAAGTTTACAATTATACACCATAATCACACATAATGTTAAACGTTTCTATAAGCTTTTCTACTTCAATAATATTGTCTTCCTCACGCCTATCTTCATGATGGATTTGTCATCGTCTTAATATTTTTGTATATACTATATTACTATCTCTTTAGCAACCTTTTATTGTGTCGTTGGTTGATTTCTCAAACCTTCTTCAATTTCCTGACATTCAAAACAAAACATTGGATTCTTAATAATGAAAACATATACGAAATCTGATGGTACATCATTGATGATCAACTTCATTTGTGAGTTTATAACAGTTTAATATTTCAATTTCTGTTCACATGTTACTGTATTATTGTTACAGTAACAATATTACCGTAATAATATTACACTATGTGTCGAGTATATTTACAAAGGCTAACTTAACTAATCATCGTTGCATACCTCCAATTTTTCTAAAAGCAGATCCAGTTATGAATTTCACAATATCATAACCTTAACTTTTTGGCAAACATTATAAACACATACATAAATCCGAAATCGAACATTATAAACATGAGATTATAACATGATTTAATCATTCATATAATCGTAAATTATTTCATAATAAATCGTAAATTAACAAAGAACAAATTAAAATTGCTGCTCAATTTCACCATCTCATAACCCTAACTTTTTGCAGAATTAATATGAACATTACAATTGCCATTAATCGCATGAATAATCAACAACAACAATATGAACGCATACAAGATCAGATTGACTATCAACACTTATCATATACAACATTACAAATCTAAATCAAAGATAAAAATTAAAATAACGTTGATTTTTACCTCTTGTTTGTGTGGAAGCAATGAGAAAGATGATAAGAAGCATGCTTGATTTTGACTTTCAATTGATTTCCACAGATCTGTTTTTGAAATTTGGGTATTTTTTAGAGTTTTTGTGATTTTTAGAGCAATTAGATTGTCTGTTACTAGAGAAAGAGAGAAGTAAGTTTGTAGAGAGAGAAAAATTATGATTGTTATGAGAGGATGAATTACTACTTTCCCCCTTTTATTATCTTGACAAAAAAATTTGGGGCGACGTGGCTGAATGACAGCTCTTAGATCTTTTTGATCCAATAGTCCTTATTGATAGGACCGTACTCACCACTTATATATCTATGAATAGTGCCCACGGAAGTATAGGTTGTTTATCCCTGTACAAAACCACTTCCTCAGCCTAAGTTTGTGAGTCATAGGGTCGCGATTGGTCTTAGACGCATTAGCGAGTAGTCTTAGTCCTATTAGGAGTGTTTTGTTTTAGTTGAAATATTTTAATATCATGGACATTTTGTAACAGTTATTGCTTCTATTTAATAAAATTGCATTTTATACAATTCTTGGTTGAATTGTTTGTCCCGAAGTAATTTTCATTGATAACTAAGTGTGCGACTTAATTGTGGAACTTCATTTGGATGATATTATTATTTGTGTCTCTAGTCAGTGTATTATCTAGGGACATTTGAATACTCATGAAGTCACGAATGACTAGTATGTATGCTGGTTGATGGCTATGTTCCATAAGTCATAGGTATGGAGATACTAAGCCAGATGCATGGGTGTGTGTTTGAGAATACACATTAGACATACCCGTCCAAAATGACTTTACTAGGGATTAGGGATGTCAATGGGGTGGGGTGGTGGTGGATATAGGCTCGCCCGTACCCTTACCCACCAAGAAACTCTTATTCCCATCCCCGCCCTACCATCCATGGCCGGTACAAGTTTAAAAAACCATACCCGCCCCAACGAGTGGAAATATAAAACCATACCCGCTCCACTTACCCATTAACTCGCTACATTAAAATTTTATTCGATAAATTTTTTCGTAAAAGTTAATGTAATCATTATTAATTTCTAATATTAAGATTTAGCTTTATAATTCTAGTTTTCTACCGAAGATGTAAGTAAAAAAACTTTATAAATAGTTATTATTAACTTAATAGTATTAATTTTTTTATGATTGCCGGGTAGACTGGTATGAAGTGGGTAAGACGCAAAATCCATCATCGCCCCACTACCCATGGCGGGTACATTTTTTGTAACCGTACCCGCTCCATCACCCTCAAAAGCTCCAAAGCTCAAAAGCTCCAAAGCTCCAAAGCTCCAAAGCTCCAAAGCTCCAAAGCTCCAAAGCTCTACTCATACCCGCACAAAATGGGGCGGGTGTGGGGCGTATCCACTTGAACTCTCCTGAGTGACATCCCTACTAGGGATTCTCTTAGTGTCAGTAAAGTTCTTTGCAAGCTGTTGATTTTTTTGGTCTTTGGACATGAGTCTTTGACTATTCTGTACATGTGAAGTGTATACTTTGATATCATTTCAAGTCCGCCGTAAAAGGGGATCATGGGTGATCATTGAGTGTGTATGGAGCATGTTATATGATGTGATTAGACAATTTGGGATTTGCTCCTTCCTTATGAAGGAAGTTTATTGTTTTTTGACCTCTCGAAGAGTGTGACTTGTGTATATGCGTGGTCGCGCTCAGATGGGATGATTGTCATCCATCTTCCTCTTAACAAGTCAACTCAGAGATTCAAGAAAAACGATTGGGATATATGAGGTTTGCACTTTTCCTACCTTATCCTAAGTTAGAGACAATAATAGCGAAATGACTGGTTATGGTTCTATGAGGACATGTACAACTAGGCGACCGAATGAGTTATCTCCACTGTCCTATATGAATGAACCCACTTGGGTCTAACTAGTTGATATGCCTTGCTTGAGGCCAATGCTGGTTTGAGACGTAAATGGTTTACGTGTCTGGTAGTCATGAGTGGGCCTATTGGGTCACACACAAAAGGTACAATATTAGTATAATTATAAGTCAGACTAAATATAATACTAATAGGGCTCTAATAGTGATTAGACTCAGCTGCGCTGAAGATAAGGTTAGTAAGACAGCCCAGTATATCTCACTATTCTAAGAAAGGGTTTGTGAGACAAATTTATCAATCATTCATTCATTCAGTTTAGTCTAACATACACTGAGAAATACACATAGAGAAAATGAGTTTTCTCAATCTTATTTATCTTCCCTTCAAGTAATAGCACACAAGACGGAGCATAGTACATGTGTGGATACCGGTAAAGGCATCACAATTGAGGTGCTTATTATTCGTCCGGGGTTTTAAATTTCTACAAGCAATTACCTATTTCTTATTATTATTCCGCTGCTCTGTAAGGTATGTAACAATTCATCTTATTTACTATGTTGTTATGTATAATATTTGCAATTGATCCAAAACTCGAAGGGTATTCAACACTCTACATGTAAAATTGTAGAGTTTTTTTTCTGAAAGAAAAAGAAGAGAGAATGACGATTGTGGGAATTAGTTGGGAAATGAAATAGGAAAAACTGAAAAACTTGTACATGATGGAGTAAGTCATGTACGTGAAAGAGTAATGTCCAAATTTTAATGAGAAAAAAAATACTTCATCAATTACTATTAAAATCGAGATGAGAAAAGAAAAAAGAGCCGAGGAAAAAAACGAATAGTATTGAAGATCTTTAGTAGGCGGATTTAAAGGGGAAGGGAAAAATATGAAGATAAAAATAAGGGAGGTGATGGAGGGAGAGAAACAAGAACAACGAAAGACATAAACGAATTTTGATGATTATTTGAAATGAGTATTGATTTTTACAAGTGTTTTAATTAGAGCATTGCAATGTTATTAATTTTAATTTTAATTATTAGTATTTATATGTGTTCTTAAAGTAAGGTAATTCAGGTCATAAAAGTAATTTTATGACATATATTGACCCCAAAAAGATATAAAGAAAGTATACACATATTAAAAATGGAAAATGTAGAGAATCGGGAGAGTAAAAATGTTTACAAAAAATAACAATTGTATAATTGGAATTACAAGATATATATTGAATTAAATTTAGACAGCATGTTGAGTTAAATATTTGTTACTACACCTCATAAGACGTTGAGTTACATATTTGTTTTACATCCAGGTTTATATCAATATCCATATTCATACCCATATCCATATTCATATTATCAATCTTGAAACACGAACAACATGTACTCCCTCCATTCCGACCATTTGTTTACTTTTTTTTGTCTTATTTATTTATTTACCTTTTGATATTAGACATATTTTTATAGATCAATTGCGAGACACTATCTTTTAAAATGGTCGGCTTGCGAATTGCTCTCCTACTTTTTACTTTTTGCAAACTTTCACCTATTAAATTTAAATTTTTGTGGGACACTACCCAAAGTGAGATTCCGGCCAAACAGAAGGCAACTTTCCGACATTTGACCTATAGAAGGGGTCAGGTTTAGGGCGACTTGGGGACGGGCATGTTTGTAACACCCGCAAATGTACCCTATTTTTCTAGTAAAAATATTTTACGGATACTTTTCAGCAAATTTTAGTTTTAATTTAGAATTTAATTTTTCCGAGTCGAATTTAGAATTTCCGAGTTCGTATTTGGAATTTCCGCGAGATTCCATGGGAATCCCGTCTTAAGGCGAGTTTGACTTTTATTGACTTTTTCCTCATATATACTCATACTCCCTTAACCTATTTTCACTCAAACACATTCAATCTTACTTCTTCCTTAAGCAAACCAACCCCTTGCCTCCATAAACTTTCCGATCTTTGAATCATCGTATCTCCTTCGTTTCTTGTTGAAATTCTCGTAAGTTCGTCTTATTCTTTCCCTCTTACCTTCCTCTCTCCGTATTGGTAATAAAATTACCGTCTTTCTCGCTTTTTAAATTATCCGTCTTTCTCAA
>JAIUZE010037958.1:0-16323 GCA_022085475.1 Heliosperma pusillum | reverse complement strand
TTACTCCCCACTGATTGTGGCGTTCATGTTTTTCAGGAATGAACAGGTTGCTTGCATGGATGGCTTTTTGCTTATGCTATTTTGGGGTTCGGGTGTGAGCTAGCGGGCGTTGTCCCTGGATGAAACACCTCTAGACGTTGTTTAGCTAGTTGCTAATTACTTTTTCTTTTGTTAACACTTTGAGAGACTACGTCTCTTGTGGTATTTTTATTTAGTTTGTAATATTTTGACACTCCTCGTATTTTTCTATCTTGCATGTATAAAGGTTTTTAAAATACCGTATTTTCCGCTATATAATTCACATGCTTGTATGTTTTATTTTTCCGCATTCGCGGGGGTTGTCACAGTGCACACAAGAACACTATCATTCCAAAGTAAAGACAAAATTAAAATAAAAGCATACGTTGATAAGTGCAAAGTCAGTCATTAGACGTCTCCAATAACAAGTTCTAGCATCCAACCAAACGCAAAATCCAAAATAAAGGTAATGCAAATCCATTTTCGCAAAACAAGAGTAGGAGAAATCCATTTTCAGACTTCTTCGAAAGGATAAATTTGAAACACAACATAAAAAATAGAAAATTTTCTCAAGACGCGAACTCGAGACAACAAGACATTTCACACACATGGAAGTAATTTGAGCATCAAACTCACAATCATGGTAATAAAAGATAAACACAATGAGTAAAATGAAACAAAAAGGCTTATCGAAACGAGTAAAAGCGGAAAGAAGGACAATGTTAAGAGAATAACAAATTTAATAAGCGTCAATTCGAAAGGCAAAGAGAGAAATGGTAAACATAGACATACTTTATTTCCCGAAGGACAGTGTGACAAGATAAATTAGAGAGAAATGAACGGCAAGGCTTTCCCTCAAGAGGGAGAAGCCTAAGAACTAAACACTCCACACAAATACCAAAATCATCATGGTCAACTTCTCGGGCATTTTTGCCAAACCTAAAACATAGCCACATCATTCTAGGGGCTTTATCCATTTAATCATCACAAACTCCCCTAATAAACTAGTCCTCAAGAGAATGTAACTCATCTCGGTCATAACTTAACCGCTTCCAATCATTAGATCCTACAAAATCCTTGACAATCACCAGGTGAAACTACGAACCCAAATATCTAGTATCCAACTAGCTTTAAGTAAGGTCTATCGACAAGGGAAAATCCACAATCAAATAATCCACATGAAAGATTCCTTAATATATTCTAACAACCTTAGTCCAATCATTATTACACTCGAAGTCACAATCATAGATAATCATATCTAGAGAAGTATAATTACCACCAACAACAACATGAATGAGCTCACCATTCCAATTTTCCGATTCAAATCACCTCAAGGCTTATTATCCACAACTTAAAGAAATTTCTCATTCACAAACCACAAAATCTCATGAAAGAACAATTAAAAATTCCAAATCATACATGGCCAAGCACATCGCGATAAGACAACTATTCAAATCATCTGGCATATATATAACTCAAAATGCATTGATCTTTACTTATGAAAGTATTCCTCAAACTTTGGCTACGAGGCTTGATTACCGTAAAGTAAAGTCTCGTTTAGAATCCAACATTTAGAGACATCTAATTCCAAAATGATCTCCAAAGCAACTACTATGATAATAAACAAAACAGAACTATCTTTCCAATAAACTCAAACTTTGAATTAACACCACAACATCAAGCTCGAAAATCTAAAGCCACCAAGAGAGAATACATTATTAATATTAGGATCCATCCTATAGCTTATGTTCTATTGCCCATGATCAAATACAACATGAAATTTTCTCAATTCCAAGACACATATTCTAGATCCAGAATCCCACCATACATTACATTGATTCTCTAAGCCAAACAAACGAGACATCTAATCCACTAGAGGAAAGATGAAGCATCAACGAGTTAGGGGACGATAAGAAATCTCAAGGAGAACACGAGAATAATCAGGCACGAGATTACAAGAGAGGAACGCTGAAAATAACGAGGTCATAAGCAAGAGAAAAAGCAGATAGTAGAGTTATGAAGATATCCGAGTAAGAAAGAAGATACGAGCATGCGATTTCTTAAAGATAAATCTTGACAAAAACTTGCAAGAATAGAAATGAAAAGGAATAATGGCACGAGTAAGGGTTTAAGGTTTAATCCACAAAATTTCTCCTTTCAAACTTAGGGTGATAGCAAATCAACTCATCCCGATAACAAAGGTCTCTCACAAGGGACCATCGTACCACAAATCATCAAAGTAAGGTACACCTAAATTCGACAAATCGATTACAACCCAATTCATCCATCCATTCATATAACACGGATTCCCAATTGCGGAATTGCAACTCAAGCATAGTAACATTCCCTTAACTCAAAAATTTGACACAAACTCAAAGGTTTCAAAACCGAAAGACTAACAAGGAATTCTTTATACTAATCTCTTTTCCACTTCTTTGGCTCACAAGGTAGAACACCAAACAAAACGTCATTATCAACATCCTAAGGCATCACCGTCATAGCTGCTCTAATCAGATTTCACTCATGTCCATAATCCTCAAGTAACATGGTTTAATCTACTATCACAACTTACTACTTCCAACGAGCCTCTGATACCATAGGATAAGATCATATCTTTAAATTCAAGAATTATAGTCAAGTACTTTTCCACCAAACACATACTCTAACACACACACTAGAATCCACAAGAAGTCACTTAGTCTCAAAAGCATTTTACACCTCAAGGTATCATCCAAACTCCTAAGTTCAAAAGATTAAATCACTAATGGGTTAAGAAGTCCTAACCAACTCATTCAACTTTACACCATCAAATACCATGAACTATTCACACATAAGTCATGGCAAGCATTAAGTATTAAAATCATCAAACTTATCTTACCACCCTTTCCTTAGGGATATAACCAATCACCACTATACGGTGAACTTAGATCTACACCATTTTCCTCAAATCCCAAATTCAGTCTTTCCAACACTAACATCCCACAAAATTCAAAATTTGTATACCACAAACAAAAGGGTATGCTGTCCACAAAAGGTCACATGAGGAAGTTGAGGGTACAAATGGGTAGGAAGGAGGAAAGTAACAAGAGTAATTTCCAAGGGGAAAAGAAGTTAGAAGATAAAGAAGCACCTTGATAGAATGAAGAGAGCAAGATACATTATGGACAAGAGAAATCATCGATGCGGAAGAAATACACTTCAAATAGGCTCGTCAATCTTCAACCATCGACAAAGGATACTTCTTCTTGCCAGCACACGGTCCACCTCAAGATTGACGAGCCTAACAAACATCAAGTACACTAAAGACTACCACCTTAGGTCCTTAAGTCTACCCATCTCTCATTCATTATTCATTGGTCAAGTTATTTACGGTAGGGGTGCACGAATGTGCGTCGGGAGCGTTATAGCTCTGATACAAATTTGACACCCCGCGATTTCGCAGTAAAGTAAACACATAGATTTGCCGCGGAAAAATACGAGATTTTAAAAACTTTAAAAGCAAAACCGCGAATGTCACTATATTATAAAACTGAAACTTAATTTAATAAATCTTTTATACAGGTTGTATCTTAAATAAATACAAGGGACATCGATCCCTTGATAAAACACAGTGAAGATAATAAACTAATATAAACTACATGCTAAGGGTGAATCGCTGTAAGAACAACGCTCACTAGCTTACTCGCCACAACCCCATGCAAACACCAACGTGCAACCTGTTCATTCATTAAAAATGAATGCGACAGTCAGTGGGGAGAAACTCAGCGTTCTCCCAGCCATATCAAAAGTAAACATACATAAACAACAATTAAACATGTAGAAACTTATTTACAAGTGAATCATGTGAAGTACAAACATACATTTCAAGATAATATGATATAAGCATGTGAAATACCAAACGATAAGCACCATGTTATGAACCGACTCGGGAATGACACCCTTAGGCAACTATATACACACTAGGGATTGCACCTCACCGTTAGTGGCATATACTTGATAAGGTAGAGACTCAACATATAAACCAATTCAAGGCATCCAACAGTCACAAGTAATCAAACATATACTCTCACGGTTAATGACACGCACTAATACCATGTACATAGCAAGTAAGATCAAAACACGTCCACAGGATAAACATTTCCCTGAACCATACACGATAAACATTTCGTATATGAAAGACTCATTTCCTCCCGGTAGGACGACGATAATAATACGGTCCTAGTTTAAACCTGGCCAGACTCTCGGAATAAACGTGTTCCTATTCGACATGTGATAAACATTTCGCATCCAAGACTCGATCAACAAAAAAACGTCGAGTACCCCAAATTCGGCTAAACTCACACAAAAGAGGCGGAAAGAGCACAAGAATCTTAGACAAGAAAGTACGCTACATGGAATGACACCACCTCGCGAGGATAGAACATTTGACGGTCGGGTCGATCAACGCATTGCGTTCGCCTCCCAACAACGTCGTCATATCGTCACTAACAAATGCATACAAGCATCAAAGATACACCCCATCGCTCCGACATTTCCGTCTAACGAGGATAAGGGTGTAGCCGAGAAATGAGATTTCAAAGCACTCAACGAGTAGTGCCCAAATCATTACATAAGGTAAAACCGACTCAAAGAGGGGATATACTACAAACCGTCACAAATCATATGATATAAAAATTTGTGGGATATTATATATTCTAAACATGGGAAGACAAGTGGAAGAGAAAGGAGAAAAGGGAAACAGGGTGTCCCAGTCGGTCAGGGGGACCGGCTGCCAGGTACCCGGCTGGCACCACGGCAACATCGAACAATAACATTAGTGATACAGGAATTCCTAGCTGGTGGGTTTGACTGGGGGCCGGCTACCCGGCTGGGGGTCACAGGCAAAATGGAAAAAGTGAAGAAAAGGGGAAAAGGAGGAGTCCCAGCCGGTTGAACCGGCTGCCGGGTGGCCGGGGGGGACACGCAGTTCATCAAAACAACAACCAAAACATATAGGGTGCCCAGCAAGTTGGGGGGACCGGCGGCCGTTCGGGCCGGCTGGGACTTACGCTACCCCAAAATTATCAAAAGTTGTCCAATTTCACTACAGGGGCTCCCGGCCGCTTAGGGTCACCGGCGGCCGATGGGCCGGCTGGGACAACAAGCCCGAAAACAACGTTAAGAAACGAAGAAGTTATGCCCGTCTTAAGTTTAGATCTAGAAAATGGGTTTTATATAAACCTGGAGGAAATGTATATTTTATGTTATGAAAAGGAAGATGAGGATGAGAGGAGAAGATTAATGTAAAAATCGTCAAGTTTCGTTGAGAGACGGAGAATTTACATCCGTCTTAAGATTTTAAAGTTATGGAGTTTTAATGATGTTTTCGTGTTTTAGGAAGATGAAGAAGAAGAGTATGTTTCTGAAATTTTGAGGAGGAAGAAGGAAGGATAAATGGGTTAATTTTGAGAAGGGGAGTAATAGAAGGCCCAAATTTCATATCGGGTAGATTCACTTGGATTTTCGTGTAGAATCCGATTATGAACTCATAACGGACTGAAATGCGATGGTTTTAATGATGTTTTCGTGTTTTAGGAAGATGAAGAAGAAGAGTATGTTGCTGAAATTTTGAGGAGGACGAAGGAAGGATAAATGAGTTAATTTTGAGAAGGTGAGTAATAGAAGGCCAAATTTCTACTTGGGTCGGTTCACTTGGATTTTCGCGTAGAATCCGATTATGAACTCATAACGGACTGAAATGCGAAGGTTTCTACCCAATTAAACTAAATTCTATTTAACATTAATTTAAAGCCACGAAATCATAAGTTATCGACTTAAAATATTTTAACTAATAAAAGTAAAAGACGAATTTATAAAATTTATGACTTTAATAAATTATTCATTATTATAAAATCTGGGGTGTTACATTGTTTTTTGTAGTACTTGGTTGTGCATATTATGTAGCTTGGAGACAACTAGATAGCGTAGATTGTCATTAATGAAGTGATAAAGGGGAGATATTAGTACATAGAGTTGATTTGTGGTGAGATAGGAGAAAATGGAAGTCTGATTAGTCTAGTTTAATTGGGGTTAATTAGGTTATTTTGATGATTAAATGATGGGTTAAGAAGCATACTTGGGGATTTTAGTGCTTATGTCTTGAGTATTGGTTTTGTAATGGACTTGTAAGATTTAATGGGGTAATTGGATTGATTTCTTGCTATGAGTGGAGAAGGGCTTCTTTAGAGGTTAATATTGGGCTAACGAAGTCATGAGAGTGTTGATTTTGAATCAAGTCAAAGCCCAAAACAATGAGTCAAAGTGCGGAAGCAAGGATGAAGAAGAAGCGTAATAGGGAAGAAAAGCAAGTCGCAAGGAGCGGCTAGCTGCGTGGCGCGGCTATCTATGAAGACTAGCTAGCCTCGTGGAGAGGCTCAGCAGTGCATTCCGACGACTCTTCTAATTCCTCTTTAATTCAGCAATTATGCTCATACTTTATGAGATTTTATGAGGTTTTATTAGGATTTATGAAGATGCTCTTTGAAGACCTATAAAAGGAGGGATTGTTTATCAAATTAGATAGATCTTCTTCCATCTTTTAATCATCATAATACATAGAAAATACTTTACATTTCTAGTTTGTTTTAGTTATTTTGTATGGAAGGCTAAGTTCTACATCTTGGAACAAGTTCTTGAAGCCAAGTTAGTTTGAATTGTAAGACTCTTACTCTATTTCTATTTCATTATTAGAGTATAAAATTTAGTTTGCATTATTGTTGGTTTGTTAATTTTGCACCTAGAATGATCAACTAGTTGTTATTAGTTAATTAACCATTGCTAGATTAGATGAAATGAATCTTTTGTTTGTTTATCTATTCCATTGTAGCAATTATAATTCATCAATTCGTATGCTTTTCATCATCGTTGAGTTATAAAAGACTAAATTTGTATGAACCAAAGTGAAGCAATGCTTGTTTTCTTCATTCGTTTATCTTTGCTAAATTCTTTCGCTTTAATCTACAATATCGATACAATTGAGCGCTTGACTAAATTGACGTTATTGTAAGGAATATCTGTTTACGCTTGTAACTAATAATTATTCATAAATGGAATTAGAAGTCAACAACTTCATAGCAAAGTATTCAATATTGATATAGATTGGAAGAGTCAATGATCAATTCATAACTTATTGGTGGAAATTACTTGGTCAAAGAATCATTCTCGTATTTGTTCTACATTTTCAATTATTTATATTGTCTTTATATTTCATTTCATTCTTGTTTTAGTAGACTTAGAATATCAACATATCAAAACCCCCATTTAGTTACTTGCTTTTGCACACATTTAATAAACAAAACACCTTCCTTGTGGGATCGACACCTACTTACCCGTACTACTAGTTTGAGTTTGTAGTGGATAAAAATATTAATTTGGAGACTTACGACAAGTCTAGCCAAATTTTGGCGCCGTTGCCGGGGAAGGCTATTGTTTATTTATTTGTGCAATTTTTTTTTATTTTTAGTTTTGTTTTGGTGTTTGGGTTTATGCCGGACACCCGATATACTAAAAAGAAGTTGTTAGATTTTGATCCAGAATTAGAGAAAACTGTTTTTCAGATAAGAAGGGAGATTAGGAGAAAACATCAATTCGACAAGCACGACATGAAAGAGGAGAAAGAAAAGATCAACATGGTAATAGAAACTAGGACTTTGAAGGAGCTCAGCGCTCCCGATCTTACTCAACAACCTTTGTGCATTACATTTCCGGATTTGGATGAAGGTGTCACATTTGAGTTGAAGTCGGGTTTAATCCACTTGTTACCCTCATTCCATGGGTTAAGTGGCGAGGATCCAAACAAACATTTATCGGCATTTCATGTGGTATGCACTAGCATGAAACCGAATAGTGTCACCGAAGAGCAAATCAAGTTTAGGGCATTTCCTTTTTCACTAAAGGATTCCGCTAATGATTGGTTGTACTACCTTCCACCAGGTAGTATCACTACTTGGGCCGAAATGAAGAAGGTGTTCCTTGAAAAGTATTTTCACGCCTCCAAATCATCTCATCTTAAGAAGGAGATCTCAAATGTGGAGCAAAAAAATGATGAAACACTTTATGAGTATTGGGAGCGATTCAAGAAGTTATGTGCACGATGCCCATACCATTGGTATAGTGACCAAGATCACATCCTCTACTTTGTTAGAGGATTATTGCCGGAAGATGCTTGGATGGTTCATGGTGCTAGTGGCGGTGTAATACTCAACAAGAATCCGGATGAGGCTAATGCATTGTTGAGTGAGCTTGCTTCTAGCTCACGCCGATTTAGTGTGGGATCCACCACAAGAAGAGTTAGTATGGCAAGTTCTAGCTCCAACCCATCATTGGAGAGCAAGGTTGAATATTTGACTTCCTTAATGAGGGAGATGATCATGGGGAACAAGCAACAATTGCAAGCTTGTGTTATTTGCTCATCCAATGTTCATGTCACCGATCGGTGCCCACTTCGCCAAGAGGAGACCGAAGAGGTCAAGGCGCTTACTATAATCCAATGCGGAGAGACCATCCCGGTTTCTAATATGGGAATCCACAAGGCGGTTTGCAACTACAAGGCCAACAAAATCAAGGCTCATCATTTGGACAACAATTTGGTCAATCTAAAGCAAGGTTCATTCCGAGGCAACAAGGTTCGAATTCATTCTCCTCTCAAGGTCAGACCTCTACTCCTGCCATGTCTACGGAGGAAATGATTCGGGCTCTTACTTCTAATGTGGCCACTATGCAAGCTAATCAAGTACAATTTCAACAAGATACAATGGCTAGCATTCAAAACTTGAAAAACTAATTTGGGCAAATGTCTAGTGCCCTTGTGAGACTTGAAGCTAGAGATTCCGGTAAGCTACCTTCCCAAACTATTCCTAATCCTAAGCCTACTGCGAGTGCTATTACTTGAAGGAGCGGGAAGGAGTTGGAAGGGCCAAAAGCAAGGATTAATGAGAAAATTGAGCAAGAAGAGGAGGTGTTTGTGGTTGAGCCTATCGTCACCTCACAGTTGGTTCAAGAGGAGGCGGTACCATCGGTTTTTACACCTACTCATGTGGAAGCTCCACCGTTTCCCGAGGCACTCAAGAGGAAAAGTCTCCCTACACAAGACAAGGATGTCTATGAGAACTTCCGAAAATGCGAGGTAAACATCCCTTTATTAGATTTATTGAAAAGTGTCCCTAGGTATGCTAAGTTTCTTAAAGAGTTGTGTACCATAAAAAGGAATAAAAAATTAAAGGGTGTCCAAAAAGTTAAAGTTAATGAACATGTGTCAGCTTTGTTTTAACATAAGTTGCCACCTAAGTGTAGTGACTCGGGTATGTTTACCGTGCCTTGTGCCTTAGGAGACACCACTATCCCTAATGCTATGCTTGACTTAGGTGCTTCAATTAATGTTCTCCCTTATTCTTTATACAAGTCATTGAAGTTGGGGCCATTAGTTAAAACATGGGTGGTAATTCAATTGGCCGATCGTTCAAATGCTTATCCTAAGGAAGTGGTTGAGGATGTACTTGTAATGGTGGATAAATTAATTTATGTACTTGAAATGGAACATGATTCGCAAGCGGCTCCTATTCTTTTAGGTAGGACATTATTGAGAACCGCAAGTACTAAAATTGATGTGTCTAATGGCTCTCTTACTATGGAAGCCGATGGTCAAGTGGTTAAGTTTAATATCTATGATTCTATGAAATATCCTCGTGATGATCATTCTTGTTTCATGATTGATATTTTGGAGCCTTTAGTGCAGGATGTGTTCAATATGAATGAAGGAGATGACTTGCTTGTAGCTATTGATAATAGCTTGTCTTGTGATGATTTAGGTTTTTCTCAATCTCATGATTTGAAAGAAGTGGTAGCTTCTTTAGCCAAGATGGAAAGGCTTCCTACAATACCTTCATTTTCTAAACCATTAACTCTAACTTTGCCTAGTGAGAAATTGTTGCCATCAGTTTTGCAGGCACCTGTGGTTGAGTTGAAACCGTTACCTTCCCATTTGAAGTATGTTTTTCTAGGTGATGAAGAAACTTTACCGGTGATCATTTCTAGCAAGCTTACCGAGGAGCAAGAGGTAAAGTTGGTGGAAGTTATTAAGGAGAATAAGCTTGTAATTGGATAGACTATTGCCGACATCAAGGGTATTACTTCAACTACTTGTATGCACCACAAATTCTTGGAAGAGGATGCCAAACTGGTAAGGCAACCAAAATGGTGATTGAATCCACCTATGATGGAGGTGGTGAAGAAAGAGATATTAAAGCTTTTTCAATTGGGTATGATATACCCAATATCCGATAGCAAGTGGATGAGCGCCACTCAAGTGGTGCTTAAGAAAAGTGGAGTGACGGTTGTAGAAAATCAACATGGAGAATTGGTTCCCACCCGAGTGCAAAATGGGTGGCGTGTTTGTATTGACTACGGTAGACTCAATGCGGTGACAAGGAAGGATCAATTTCCCTTGCCTTTTATTGATCAAATGCTTGAGAGGCTTGCCGGTAAGCCATTTTATTGCTTTTTAGATGGCTATTCGGGCTATTTTCAAATTGCTATTGCGCCCGAAGATCAAGATAAGACCACCTTTACTTGTCCATTTGGCACTTTTGCTTATCGACACATGCCATTTGGGTTATGTAATGCTCCCGCAACTTTTCAAAGATGCATGGTTAGTATTTTTTTGGAATATGTTGAGAATTTCATTGAAGTTTTCATGGATGACTTTACCGTGCATGGTGATTCCTTTGATAGTTGTTTGTCTCATTTATCTCTTGTGCTTAAGAGATGCATTGATACTAACCTTGTCTTAAATTCTGAAAAATGTCATTTCATGGTGGAGCAAGGTATTGTAATTGGGCATGTGGTTTCCTCTAAAGGTATTGAGGTTGATAAAGCCAAAATTGACACTATTCAATCACTGCCTCACCCTACTAATGTTTGTGAAATTCGCTCTTTCCTTGGTCATGCAGGTTTTTATAGGCGGTTTATCAAAGACTTTTCCAAGGTAGCTTCACCATTGTGCAAATTATTGCAAAAGGAGGTAGAATTTGAGTTTGACTTAGCGTGTAAGGAGGCATTTGACAAGCTAAAAGAGAAGTTGACATCGGCTGTAACACCCCAGATTTTATAATAATGAATAATTTACTAAAGTCGTAAATTTTATAAATTCATCTTTTACTTTTATGAGTTTAAATATTTTAAGTCGATAATTTATGATTTCGTGGCTTTAAATTTATGTTAAATAGGGTTTAGTATAGTTGGGTAGAAACCATCGCATTTCAGCCCGTTATGAGTTGATAATCGGATTTTACGCGAAAATCCAAGTGAGTCGACCCGATATGAAATTTGGACCTTCTATTACTCACCTTCTCAAAATAAACTCATTTATCCCTCCTCCTTCATTCTCAAAATTTCAGCATACAACTCTTCTTCATCTTCCTAAAACAACCAAAAACCACTATTTAACCTTCATAACTTCCTAAACTTAAGACGGAAGCCATTTCTCCGTCTCTCAACGAAACTTGACGATTTTTATATAAATCTTCTCCTCTCACCGTCTTCTTCCTTTTCATAACATAAAATACCCAGTTCCTCCAACCTTTTATAAAACCCATTTTCCAAATCTAAACTTAAGATGGGCATAACTTCTTCATTTCTTAACGTAATTCGATTCCGTTTAATGTTTCGGAATCCTCTCACCGTCCTCTTTATTTCTAGCCAATAAAAGATTGAAACTTTTAACCTTATTTTTATACCGTCTTTTCCAGATTTTGGTTGTGGTTGGTGTCGCGTTATTTATCGATAAAATGGTGGACTTTGAATATTTTAGGTCAAGGAATTCATGTGGGTTGATGATTAGCTTGGGAATCGAATATTTGAAGTGCTAATCGAGGTATCGTAGACAGGTTACTCGGTATCACATCCTATGTGTTTAAGTGTTTTAAGTTAAATTTTCACATGAGATATGAGTTCATTATGTTATTCTAGCTTAATTATATGTTTACTAATCAATTTTATGTTGGAATTCATCTTATATGCTATGCTTGTGGAAATTCATGTATTGCATTTAATCTAGTTTGATGATGTTTAAGGTTAGTAAGAATGATTGGGTAGAAATTGAATTTGATTGTTGTTGTTGATTGTTGGTTTTCGTGACTTGGGTGTCCCAGTCGGGTAGCCGGCCGCCGGTCTCCCTGGCCGGCTGGAACTCCCTGCACTGACCCTTTTTCGTAAAATGATCATATCTCCTTCGTTACGTGCTTGTTTTGGGCTTGTGACCTACCGTTGGAACCTTAAGAGGATAAGCTATCTCCTCCACGTTAAATTTCTGCATTTGTATGTCTAGAACTCTAGTTATGACCGTTTGAAGTGAACGCTTGTTTTAGTTGGTTTCCAAACATGTTGTTTTGAGAGGGGATCTATGTTTTTTATTTATTATACGTCTTAAACTTGGTCTAATGCTTATGTATCATGTATTTATTCATGTTTATCATAGTTACATTTATATAATGCCCTATTCTCATGTTGGTGACGGTTTTTAATATGTCCCCTCTTGAGTCGGTTCTACCTTATGTATTTGAATTGAGCACTACTTGTCAAGTGCTTTGAACTCTTAATTCCCGGCTACACCTTATCCTCGTTAAAATGGAATGTCGAAGAGGTGGGGTGTATCCTTGATGCTTGTATGCATGTTTTAGTGGGGATATGACGACGTTGTTACGAGGTGAACGTAATGCGTTGATCGACCTGGCCGTCAAATGTTGTATCCTTGCGAGGTGGTGTCATTGCATGTAGCGTACTTGCTTGTATTTGATTCTTGTGCTCTTTCCGCCCCTTTCGAGTAGTTTGACCGAATTTGGGGTACTCCGCTTCTGTGTTTGACCGAGTCTTGGATGCGAAATGTTTATCGCATGTTGAATCGGAACACGTTTATTCCGAGAGTCTGGCCAGGTTTAGACTAGGACCGTATTATTATCGTCGTCCTACCAGGAGGAAATGAGTCTTTCATATACGAAATGTTTATCGTGTATGGGTTCAGGGAAATGTTTATCCCTTGGACGTGTAAATCTTTCATATACAAAATGTTTATCGTGTATGGTTCAGGGAAATGTTTATCCCGTGGACGTGTTGATCATACTTGCTATGTACATGGTGCTAGTGCGTGTCATTTACCGTAAGAGTGTGTAGGCTTATGTTTGATCATATGATGGATTGTACACTTGACTGATTGGATGCCTATGATTGGTTTGTATGTCGAGTCCCAAACCTTCTCAAGCATATGTCGCTAATGGTGAGATGCAAGCCCTTAGTGTTCTGTATGGTTGCCAAGGGAAGTCTTCCCCAAGTCTTGTATGGCATTATGATGATGGATGATGTTTTCCTCTACTCGTATGTTGTTATTATCATAATGCTATTCTCACATCTGACATGGTATATATGTTTGTCTGATGACACATGATTATATGCTTATTTATGTGCGTTTTGATGTGATATGGCTGGGAGAACCCTGAGTTACTCCCCACTGACTGTGGCATTCATTTTTAATGAATGAACGGGTTGCAGGTTGATGTTTCCATGGGGTTGTGGCGAGTGAGCTAGCGAGCGTTGTTCTTACAGCGATTCACCCGTAGCGTGTAGTTTATATTAGTTTATTATCTTTACTGTGTTTTATCAAGGGATCGATGTCCCTTGTATTTACTTACGGTACAATTACTATAATCGATTTATTAAATTAAGTTTTTGTTTTGTAACATAGTGACATTCATGGTTTTGCTTTTAAAGTTTTTAAAATCTCCTATTTTTCGCTGCAAATCTATGTGTTTACTTTTCTGCGAAATCGCGGGGTGTCACAGGCCCCAATCATACAAGCTCCAAATTGCTCGCTTCCATTTGAGCTTATGTGTGATGCTAGTGACTACGCCGTTGGCGTCGTCTTGGGTCAACGAGTTGGGAGAGTGCCCCATGTGATCTAGTATGCCTCTATGACTCTCAATGAGGCTCAAAAGAACTAATCTACTACCGTGAAAGAGATGTTGGCGGTGGTATTTGCTTTAGAGAAGTTTAGGTCCTATCTACTTGGTACTAAAGTAGTGGTTTTCACCGATCATGCCGCTCTTAGGTACTTGATGACAAAGAAAGAGGCTAAGCCAAGGCTTATCTGATGGGTATTGTTGATTAGTGAATTTGACATAGAGGTGAAGGACAAGAAAGGAGCCAAAAATGTGATCGCAGACCACTTAAGTCGGTTAGTGAATGTGGACAAACTTGAGTAGCCTATTCAAGGCACATTTCTCGATGAAACACTCTTTGCCCTTACTTCCGTTTCTCCTTGGTATGCTAACATTGTTAACTTTCTTGTTTCCAATGAATTTCCTACAGGTTTTTCCAAATCCCAAAAGGAGAAGATACGTAGTGATGCCAAATACTATGTTTGGAATGATCCTTAGTTATGGAAGCATTGCTGGGATCAAGTGGTGAGGAGATGTGTTCCGGAAAATGAGATGAGCTCTATTCTAACTTTTTGTCATTCCTATGCTTGTGGAGGACACTTTGGGTTGTAACAACCCGAAAAGTACCCGATTTTTCTAGTAAAAATATTTACTAACACTTTTCAGTAGAACTTAAGTTTTTAAAATAGGAATTTTTGTTCCGAGTCTTATTTTGAAATTCCGCGTTCGTATTTGGAATTTTTGAGGGATTTCATGAAAAGACCGTTTTTAGTCATCTTTGACTTTTCTTGACTTTTAAGTCGTCTTTGACTTTTCCTTGACTTTTTAAAGTCGTCATTGACTTTTTCTTGACTTTTAAGTCGTCCTAAACTTTTCTTGACTTTTAAGTCATCTTCGACTTTTCTCGACTTTTCAGTCAACTTTGACTTCCGTTGACTTTTCCCGACTCGCCTCATAAGTTTGAAGACCGAAATTTTATTTAAAAAAATAATATTTTTGATTTATTTTTATTTAGATTTATTAAGATTTATCATAATTTAATATAATTATTTTGAATTTATTCGGAATTTAAAGAATAACGTTTACGGTTTTAACCGAACGTCATTTAACTATTCCCGACTCATCGTAAATCTCGTAACAAATTCAAAACTCGACTTTGGCATGAGTCACACGCGCGTGTCATCGTTTTCCACTCACATTAGATATTTTAATTCTTTTGATTAAACTAATAATAATATCTAGATATTTATTTACTTTATCGATCAGTTAACGAAAATTACGCAAATCGTTTACAAAAATGACCCGATATCACCCATACCACACGGTTTTTCTTCCTCTCTTAGCCTTGATATTTTATTTCTTTTCATTATAATAACATAATATCTTGATATTTAATTCAATTAACTTAATATCTAATTAATTACGGTAATATAATTATTATACCGGGTCAATTCCATAACCACAATTTCAAAACCCAACTCACTAGTTTGCTCTATATTACACGACACTCCTCACCCCACTTTACTCACAAACAACTTGTCATTTTACAACAAATCAACTTAAGATCAAATAAATCGTTCTTCATCGTTCTTGAACGTTCTTCGTCGTTCTTCATCCGTTCTTCGTCGTTCTTGAGCAAAACCTTCATAAAACCTTCATTTCTTAATTAAATCCGTCCTAACTTATATTTCTAGGATCTCCTCTTCGCTCCCCATCTTAACGTACGGTTTATTTTCAAATCCGACAAAATCGTTTTCAACACTTTAATTATGGAAAATCAAAGTTTTAAGTCTAATAATGTTGTTCTTGTCATTTCTTATAGGGGAAGATTTTGAAGACGAGTTTGGTGACTCATATATTTTAGGAGATGATTAGAAGACGGGTTTCTTATTTTCTTGGTTCTTATTATTTTGGTGCTACTTGATTTTAGCTAGCTAAGGTAACGATTCCGAGTTACTCGACGGATAAATGTTACATAGCTTTGGTTTGTCTTTAGTTTTGGCTCATGTTATGGTATTTAGGATTTTAATTAGTAACATAGTCTTTAGTTTTGTTTCTTTTGATTTTGGTTCATCTTTATTTTGGTTCATGTTTTTATGATTTATGGATTTTTAGTTAGTAATATGATAAGTAGTGGTTATTATGTTGTTTTATGATTCTTGATGATTTTTATGTTTTATGGAATTTTTATGTTGTTTTATGATTATTGATGATTTTTATGTTTTATGGAATTTTTATGTTGTTTTATGATTTTTGATGCTTTTTAAGTTGTAGGGAATTTTTATGATGATTTATTGTTTGTGATGATTTTTAAGTTGTAGGAAATTCTTATGATGATTTA
>JAIUZE010037954.1:0-13806 GCA_022085475.1 Heliosperma pusillum | reverse complement strand
TAAAATTAGAATAAAATATATAAAAATAATATATAAATATAAGATATAGAGAGTATAAACTAACCTTGGTTGAGAGTAGAATCAGAATTGGAAAAGCCACTCAAAACTTGTTGCCGGGTACAAGTAAAACCTACACAAAATATATGTGTTTTAGAGTTAAAATAAATGGCAAAGACAAAATAGTTGGCAAATGAAGTAATTAATCCAAGTAAAACTTGTTGGTGGGTACAAACAAGTATATATTATTGTAAGACTGCCTCATAGTGAACCGATTGTTTATTTAATTGTTACGAAAAATAACTTACTAAGGTCTATATATTATGTGAAGCCGTGAAGGTAGTACTCCGTAGTAAATAGTAATATCATCTCCTTCCCAGTTCCCATGACATCAAATTTAATCGTCTTCTTTTCTAATGTCAAAGCAGCTATACGTTGTTTGATTACTTGACTAAGTATATCATCTGGTATACTTAGACATATATATGGAGTAACTTCATTGCTACTTGCAACAAGAGTTCACTACTCTAGATAGTAGATACCCTCTTTAATTAATTCAATAATTCCGCATTTAAAAGCCTTTTATTATCTTCACTCACTTATAATTATATTTTCTCACTTATTTGGGTGAGAGAATGTTGTTATGGCTGAACAAGGTGGTCATTATTGTTCTACAAAAACCGATAATTTGTGCAAGGATTGTTGTTGTCCGGTAATAATAATAATTAATCTTATCTTTCCTGATCTGCCTTTTCTGGATAATTTCTGTTATTTATTCATATGAATATTAAAACCCTTTATTTCTGGATAATTTCTAATTAAAAACAATAACAATGATATTCAGAGTGACACTACCTTGTTTAGCAGTAGCAGATATACAAAATGAAGACGACAGCTCTGATGTTGTTGTCTTCAGTAGCGGCTTGGGCGGCTTAACACCCAAGATGTTGAGCCGACTACAAAACACTTGTAATTTTTGTAAGCAAACATCTAATAAATACGACATTTTTTTGGAGTGGGTAGATATTTTATAATTAAATGAGGATAAATGGAGGGGGAAGGTGGAAGGTAGAAGAAAGAAGTAGAGGGAGAAGGAGAGGGAGAGGGAGAGGGAGAGGGAGAGGGAAAAGGAGAGGGATGGTAAAGAAAGAGATTATGGAGTCATTGTTAAAATTTGTGGGTAAATAATACTTCCTCCCATCCAAACCAAATGTTACACTTACCTTATTTGGACCATCCAAACCAAACTACCCATTCCTTTTTGGGTAACAAATAAGACCAACAACTCCTCAGTTACCCTATATATTTACACAATATGCCATTACCCCACCCACCCAACTAACATTAAATATTCAAGTGGTCCTACTTTCATTCCAATACTACCCTTCCTTTTTCAACTTTTTCTTAAAACTTGTGCTCCCTCCCATGTAACCTTTGGTTTGGATGGGAGGGAGTATAATTATGGAGTCGGTAAATTCACGTAATAAGGACAGGAAAAGATATAAGGATTTTCATGTATCTAACTTGTACTAAAAAAAATTAGAAAACAACAACTGTATAACATAATATGTGCACATTTACAGTGTAATTGCTATAATTGTGCATATTAAAATAAGTAGTAATAGTGTTGTATTAGGGTTCCATACACAAATTAGGGCATATCCTCGTGGTTTGCATTAAAGACGAAAGCGACTTTGCAATAGAGTATCATTTTTCATATCTTCATATCGCTAATAGTGCAAATCGGTCGGTCGTTATTTCAAATTTTTGCACTTTACACATGGACATCTAATTAGTTGTGAATTCCTAAATTCATCTCGACTTTTAACATATTCAAGAAAACTATTCACCCCACATACAAACTCATACTTAACCATCTTCCTAGCATCAACCCTTTCATACATCCATTCTCGTTCAACCCTCTTCATTACAAATCTATATAAATACATAAATATAACATAATTAGTCAATCCAACAACTAATTGAGACAATCTACATTCTTACTAAATAGGCAATCTAAATACTAATTCGTATTACGAATTTTAACCAACTAATCAAATTATACTACCAACATAAAATTTCTAACTACAAAAATTTAACCAACATTCAATTTCACAACCAAAGTCCAACATATATCTACTACTAACAACGTGAATACTATCTACTACTAACCACATATTTCTACTACTAACAACATGAACATACTAACAATTACATATACTAACATATAAACAATTACATACTAACAATTACATACACTAACATATTAACAAACCCCCAATTTAACCCCCAATACACTAACAATTACATACTAACAATTACATATACTAACATACACTAACAATTACATACTAACAATTACACACTAACAATTACATATACTAACAACACTAACACTAACCATTATCAAAAACCCCCAATTAACACTAACCATATACTAACACTAACACTAACATACACTAACAATTACATATACTAACATAATTGCAAATAATTAAAAAACCCCCAATTCAACCAAATCTTAACCCTAACTTAAACAACTCTAAATTATATTCAAATAACAACAAATAATCAAATCTTAACATAAAATTAAGGGTAAAAACAAACATAAACACAATTAAAACAACTATAAACACAAAAATTAAGAGAAAATCATACCTTTATTAAATAACTAGAAGAGAGAAGGTGGTTGTTGAGAAAGGAGGGAATGGCGGCGTCGGCAGTGGTCGGACGGCAGGTGAGCGGCGGTGGTCGGCGGTGGGAAGGAGGTGGTCGTCGGGTATAGGCGTGTCGTCTTTGGGGTCGTCGGGTTAGAGTGAGAATGGGTAAGTGATAATAGAATGAGGGATGGTCGGATTTGTTTTTTACATATCAGTGTTATTACCGACCGATTGGCCAGTCGGTCGGTAATTTCGGCCAATCGGTCGGTATTTTTCACCTTCACCGACCGTTTTCTCCTTTTAGCGACCGATTGTAATTCGGTCGGTATTTTTAGCGACCGATATTTACTTTACCGACCGTTGTCGGTCGCTATATCTTATTACCGACCGTTTTGAATAGCGGTCAGAATGTGCGGTCGGAGCAAGGGCTGATTCTTGTAGAATTGACGGAATTGTAGTTAAAGGTTACGGTAATGCATAATTATGCACCATAGGGTTACCATTTTTGTTTTCTGAAATGCAGGGTAATGCATAATCTATATATATATATATATATATATATATAGATTTAGGATCCGGTGGAAACGATCACTCGGTGGAAAAAGTGGAAACGACCTATATGTACATTGACATATATGATGGATACACTATTTTTTTTTCTCTTTAACAAATCTCACATACGCTTTTTATTATCGTAGGTACGCATTTTACGAGAATTCTACACTTTTTTCTACTGTGGGTACACACTTTTACCAGATTTCTATATACATTTTTTAAGGTCGTAGGTACACTTTTTTCTATTCTATGTACATTATTTTTACCAAATCATAGACACATTTCAAACTATTGCAGGTATACTGATATACGAGTTATATAGGTACATTAAATATTATTCTAGTTACACAAAATATTATTCTAGGTACACAAATATACTACCTAAGTACACGTATATAATGACAACCCCAAATTTAAAAATCCCCAAATCAACACTACAAATATCACGCCTCATAGTTGCCGGAATCAATGTTAAATGACTACACGTATAATAAACCAAATACTAGCATTCAAATGAAAAAATCATCAGAAAACACAATTCTCAAGTTTAATATAAACACATTACTTATAGCCATGTTGTGCACCACTGAAATAACCAAAGATGTCACCGGAGTTTGTAGATCAAAGGCCTAGCACCAGGTTTGTCGGTGTTTCAAAGTGTTCAATGAATTAGAAGCGACGACGACAACGGCGGTTGATCGGTGATAGTGATGATGAAATTGCTCTGATATCACGCGACAATTCGACGGAGTTGTTGGCCATCGTCGCCGATGGAGACAACATGGATTAAGTTGCGATGATATGTAATGGTGATGATGAAGTTGCGAACTTGCGACGGACATCACGCGACGATTTATCGTAGTTATTGGCCATCGTCACCGGTGATGAGGACGGAACGTTGGTGCCTACGACAAGTAAGTGACGATGATAGGTGATGAACAGTGATTGGGTGGGCTGATGATGATAAGGTAGAAAGGGATATGATTTGGGGAAACTATAAAAATGAAGTTTGGCTGTGAGAAAGTGATACGCGTGGGATTTATCATGGTCATTTCCACTTTTTGCACCGAGTGGTCGTTTGCACCGGATCTTGACTCTATATATATATATATATATATATAGAGAGCTTAGTTCAATTGAGTCCACCAAATTCTTAGAGTCCTTGAGTCCTCATCCTAGCCATTGGATGAGGGAGATGGGTGGCTGAGATTTGGGAGATTAAAAAATACACTTATCACTAATTAATTACTTATGCACTAATTAATTAACTTTCTCTCTCTAGCTTTAAATTAATCACTTTTTAAACACTTTTAAGCACTTTTGAGCACTTTTTAGCTGCTGAGATTTATGAGTGTAACTTTGATGCTTGCGAGTGTAACTCTAATGTTTTAGAGTGTAACTTTAAGTTTTTAAGGCGGTTTGTATACAAAATTTGAATTTAAAAAATTTTAACACCTTACGAGTGTAACTTTAATACTTTTCGAGTGTAACTCTAATATTTTCGAGCGTAACTTTAAATTTTAAAGACGGTTTTGATATAATAATTTGAATATATATACTTTTAACATTCTACGAGTGTAACTTTGCTGATTTCGAGTGTAACTTTAATATTTTTTAGACGGTTTTGTATAAAAATTTGAATTTATATAATTTTGACATTTTACGAGTGTAACTTGGATGATTTTCGAGTGTAACTTTAATATTTTTTTAAGACGGTTTATTACTTATAAATTTAAATTTATATAATTTTTTAAATTTTACGAGTATAATTCTAACATTTTAGGAGTGTAACTTTAATTTTTTTTAAGACGGTTTTGTACATAAAAATTTGAATTTATATAATTTTTACATTTTACAAGTGTAACTTTGATGATTTACGAGTGTAACTCTAATATTTTACGAGTGTAACTTTAGAAATTTAAGGTCATTTTGAGTGGAATTTTTTGAATTTTATTGCATGTTGAATCTACGTAATTTACTACAAATTTATGAGTGTTACTTTAGTCCTCTATGAGTGTAACTGTAGTTCTCTATGAGTGTAACTGTAGTCCTGAATGAGTGTAACTGTAGTCCTGAATGAGTGTAACTGTAGTCCTCTATGAGTGTAACTGTAGTCCTCTATGAGTGTAACTGTAGTAAAAACTATGTAAAAAGCAAGGTAGATCTAGGAAAAGGTAGATCAAGAAAAAAAATTTGAAAACAAGAGTAAAAACTAAAAAAAGAAACATATCTGACATCAACAAGTGTAACTTTTAAGGTCATTTTGTGTTACTTTAATAAATAATGTGTGTTACTTTAATATAAGATATATGTGACTTTAATAAATAAAATGTGTAACTTTAATAGACGATATATGTGACTTTAATAAATAAAATGTGTAACTTTAATAGACGATATATGTGACTTTAATAAATAAAATGTGTAACTTTAATAGTCGATATATGTGACTTTAATAAATAAAATGTGTAACTTTAATAGACGATATATGTGACTTTAATAAATAAAATGTGTAACTTTAATAGAGAATTTGTGTTACTTTAATAGAAGTCATTATTACTTGACACCTTTTTTTCAGATATAGAATTAATAATTAGTGTTACTTTAATAAACGATATATGTGACTTTAATAAAGAATTTGTGTTACTTTAATAGATAATATGTGTTACTTTAATAGATAATATATGTTACTTTAATAGACGTCAACATTTGACACATTTTTTTTAAATCTGAAAAAAAAATAAAAGAAAAACAAACAAAACCAACAAGAAAACCAAGATCTAACACCAAGAAGTGTAACTTTTAAGGTCATTTTTATACAAATATTATGTAACTTTAATAAAAAAATGTGTTACTTTAATATACGATATATGTGACTTTTATAAATAAAGCGTGTAAGTTTAATAGAGAATGTTGTTACTCTTATAAAAGATACGTGTGACTTTAAAATAGAATATGTGTTACTTTAATATATGTGACTTTACTCGGGGCACATACATCGACACACCTTTTTCAAATCTGAGTAAAAGAAGAAGAAAAAAAAATACATACACATACATACACATACACAGAAACATACACATACACATACATATTGGGTAGAAGGGAAAAAAAGAAAAAAGAAAAAGAAAAGGGAAAACAAACACAATGACACAGGAACTAAAAGGGGAAGAGAAAAAGAAAAAAAAGAAAAAAAGACAACAACAATAACGACATAGTGGAGGAAAGAAGGAGAAGAAGATGGAGGAAAGAAGGAGAAAAAATGAGAAGAAGATGGAGGAAAGAAGGAGAAAAAATGAGAAGAAGATGGAGGAAAGAAGGAGGGAGGAGGCCGGTGGTTTGGTTGTTGGTGCTGCTGTCCGGTGAGGAGGGAGGTCGCAGAGTGGCGGCTGGAGGGAAGAAGAGGAGGCCGGTGGTGGGTCAGAGAGGAGGCAGCGAAAAAGGTGGTCGGGTGCGGTGGTTTGAGGTGGTAGTTTTCAGATCTGCTTTTTTTTGTTTGGTGATGGGTTTTTTCAGATTTAATTTTTTTGGTGGTTGTAGGTGGGTAGGAGTTATGTGGTAGGTGGTGGGTGGTTGATGTGGTGGATAAGAGGCGGTGAGCGTCGAGGGTGGTCGTGGGGAGTGATTTATTTGGGTGGTGTCGGTGGGTAGTGGTGGTTGTGTGATGTTGTGTGAGAATGGAGGATGAATGAATTAATTGGGATTTTTGATTTATTTGAGTTTTAGAGAGATGGGAGTAGGAATATTATGTGAGATGAGAGAGAAGTGATTGTGAGGAAAATCTTTTATAGTGAATTAGTGAGGTTTAGTGATTAATTAATGAAAACTAGAGAGAAGGTGATATTAATCATAATTTTGGAGTATCAATCTTAGCCATCCATATCCCCATATCCAATGGCTCTAAAAAGGACTCAAGGACTCTAAGGAATGGGGTGGACTCAATTGATCTTTGCTCTATATATATATATATATATATATATATATATATAGAGCTTAGTTCAATTGAGTCCACCAAATTCTTAGAGTCCTTGAGTCCTCATCCTAGCCATTGGATGAGGGAGATGGGTGGCTGAGATTTGGGAGATTAAAAAATACACTTATAACTAATTAATTACTTATGCACTAATTAATTAACTTTCTCTCTCTAGCTTTAAATTAATCACTTTTTAAACACTTTTAAGCACTTTTGAGCACTTTTTAGCTGCTGAGATTTATGAGTGTAACTTTGATGCTTGCGAGTGTAACTCTAATGTTTTAAAGTGTAACTTTAACTTTTTAAGGTGGTTTGTATGTAAAAATTTGAATTTAAACAATTTTAACACCATACGAGTGTAACTTTGATGCTTTTCGAGTGTAACTTTAATATTTTCGAGCGTAACTTTTAATTTTGAAGACGGTTTTGTATATAATAATTTGAATATATATAAGTTTAACATTCTACGAGTGTAACTTTGCTGCTTTTCGAGTGTAACTTTAATTTTTTTGAGACGGTTTTGTTTACAAAAATTTGATTTTATATAATTTTAACATTTTACAAGTGTAACTTTGATGATTTACGAGTGTAACTCTAATATTTTACGAGTGTAACTTTAGTTATTTTAGGTCATTTTGAGTGAAATTTTTTGAATTTTATTACATGTTGAATTTATGTAATTTACTATAAATTTAGTCCTTTAAGAGTGTAACTGTAGTTCTTTATGAGTGTAATTGTAGTCCTTTATGAGTGTAACTGTAGTCATTTATGAGTGTAACTGTAGTCATTTATGAGTGTAACTGTAGTCATTTATGAGTGTAACTATAGTCCTCTAAGAATGTAACTGTAATACTTTATGAGTGTAACTATAGTCCTCTATGAATGTAACTGTAATCCGACCACCACAAATCAACCCACACTCACAAAAAAAAAGTAGATCTAGGAAAAAAAATGAAAACAAGAGTAAAAACTAAAAAAAGAAACAGATCTGACATCAACGAGTGTAACTTTTAAGGTCATTTTATGTTACTTTAATAGTGTTACTTTAATAAATACTGTGTGTTACTTTAATAGATGATATATGTGACTTTAATAAATAAAATGTGTAACTTTAATAAATTAAATGTGTAACTTTAATAAATAAAATGTGTAACTTTAATAGACGATATATGTGACTTTAATAAATAAAATGTGTAACTTTAATATACTATATATGTGACTTTAATAAATAAAATGTGTAACTTAAATAGACGATATATGTGACTTTATTAAATAAAATGTGTAACTTTAATAGACGATATATGTGACTTTAATAAATAAAATGTGTAACTTTAATAGACGATATATGTGACTTTAATAAATAAAATGTGTAACTTTAATAGAGAATTTGTGTTACTTTAATAGAAAATTTGTGTTACTTTAATAGAAATCATTGTTACTTGAAACCCTTTTTCAGATCTAGAATAAAAAAAACACACATAAAATTAAATCATACACAAATTTGAAAAAAAAAATCATTCATCCTTAATGGACACCCTTTCCAGATTTGAAAAAAAAAAATGAAAACATACACAAACACAAATTCATATCCAGATCTGAAAAACAAGAAGACACACCACAAAGACAAATTAGATCTAAAAAGACTAAAAGAAATAAGAAAAAGGAAAAAATAATAACAAATAGAAGAAGAGAGTAATGAGAACAAAAAAAGACTAGATCTGAAAAAAATAAAATGAAAAACAAATGAGAAGAGGGAGGAGAAGAAGATGAAGGAGAGGAGGGAGGACTGCGGACTGGCGGCAGGAGGAAGAAGACGGTGGTCGGAGAGAAGAGGAGGGAGGAAGGAGGACGTATGGGTGTTGGTGTGGTGTGGTGGTGGGAGGCGGCAGACAAGGGCGCGGTGGGAGGTTGCAGATCCGTGTCGAGGTGGGTTTGTGTCGGCTAGTGTTAGGTGGGGTGGAGGAGGGTGGTGGCAGAAAGAGGGAGGCGGAGGGGAGCATGCGGCGGAGGAGGGTGGTGGCATGGCGACGACGGAAGGTGATTGTGGGTTTTTATTTGGTTTAGGTTTTATTTGGTGGTGATGTTGGTTGGTGGAAAAATGAGAGAAAATGGAGAGTTTTTTTGGAGAGAAGTTTGATTGTGTGGTGAGAATGATATTGTGTGGGATGAGAGAGAAGTAATTGTGTGGAAAAGCTTATATATTGAATTAGTATAGATTAGTGGTTAATTAATTAAGGGTAGAGAGAGAGTGATATTAATCACCCTTTTGGAGGATCAATCTCAGCCACCTATCCTCCTTCATCCAATGGTCCAAAATAGGACTCAAGGACTCTAAGGAATGGGGTGGACTCAATTGATCTTTGCTCTATATATATATATATATATATATATATATTTCAAAACACTTCCTAACTATTGACACTTTCTGACATATATAGAACATCGCCTGCTGCCTCTAGTTTTTATACAACATAGATGCCTTTGAGATGTTAATTTCGACATTATTTAGATTATTCAATTTCATCTTGTCCCCTTCCAAAACTATATTTGTATTAGTGTATAGGTAATTATATCAATTCAAATGAAAAAACGAAATAAAGATACGACAAGGAGTTGTTTGGTATCTAGAAATTGGCCTATCAACATTGTAACGCAATTTTACTCCTTGTTTGGATATAAAAAAGAGGAGGAAGGATAGCGTGGAAGGGATGGGAGAGGGAATAGAGCAAAGGAGTTTCCTCTCACATCTTTCTGTTGTTGGAGGGATTTTAGTTTGGCTACTAGGTTGTTAGAAAATAGAAAACACAAGGACGTTCTCGAGGACCTAGGATGAGATTTGCGTCGAGAAGTACCTCGCTTGGCCGCTGGTCCACAGTACCAGAAGGATGTAGAATGATAATTTCATTGCGTTCAAACGCGCTGAAGTATATAGTGTATGTGGCTACATCGGATATACAACTTTTAAACAGTAGGATATTCATTAAAAAGTGAGTATTGCTACTAATTGTTTCCCTGCTGGTCTGTATAGGAGAAGGTTGCATAGTCCCTGATTTAATTTTTCTACGCAATTTGTTGCATATGAATTAACCTATTCTTTTGTCTGCACATGCACTGTGATTGCTCTCATTCTGTCTTTGTTTAAAAACAGGTGTCCATGTTTAAGAAGAATTATGACCATCTTCCTAAGGATACATACTTTGGGATGTACAAAGAAGCAACTCGGGGAAATCCAAATTACTTCTTAACATATGGCAACGGGAAATCCATTGCTAGAATTCAAGACCACTTGCGACCTAATGGTGCCCACAGATGGCACAATTACATGAAGACCCCAAAGTATGATAATGTTGTTTGTTTAATGAAATATTTTTCTTTGAATTTGATTTTTTTTTACATCATGTACTTTGATTTTATGAGGTGGATTGGTTTAGCCAGCATTGATACCTCTCCATACCCAACACCTATCAAAGGTCTGAGCATTAAACCAATGTTTGCTGAGTTGGTTAATGAGGAGGTTTGGCTTACTGTGGGTATCAAAACCTTTCTCCAGAAAAGAGGTATCAAGCTGGAAGCATAGAAATGTCCCAGCAACCAGTGGCATATCTAGAAATTTGAGGTTTGGGGTGCGAAAGATGAACTATAACACATGGAATTATAATTGTAGAGCAATAAGCAGTATAGTGTAAATAGTTTTCTAGAGTACAAAATACAATTTGCGAACAAACAGGATAAAGTACAGGTGATTGATTGGGTCCACTTTGTATTAAGCTATATGTAAAGTAATTAACAAAGCAAAAATAAACAAATTTTCTAGCCATAGAAATCCAACCCGCGACCTCTGCAATGGAATACAAGTACCTTACCACTAGACTCACTGCCTTCTTGTGATACTTCATCATATGAATTTATTTTATTTCTGAATTATGGAGGTTTAAGCAACTGAACCATCCCTAGATACGCCCCTGCCAGCAACCTGTCAACTATGAGCTATAATGGATATAGTTAGGAAAAAGTTGCTTGCTGAAGTAGCTAATAATCAAGCAATGAGAAGAGTGATGGGGAGTTTTGTATAGGGGTTTTGGGATAGGAAAAGGGAATGCAACACCCCCATTCCTTTTGTTAGTGTTTGTTGAGTCAATCAATGATTCCCTTTCCCCCAAATTCCTCTACACTCATTTCTCCACCCCCTTACGGTATCCCATTCCCTTTCCCCATTCACCAACTAACTCCAATCTAACCACCAATACCCACCACCACAATCCCCTACCTCACCACCTGCCACCTCACGTATTGCCATTACCACCACTGTCGCCAGCAGCCCTTCCACTGGCGACCATTCCATTGTCATCCTCGTTTGGCCTACTCGCCGCATAAGCACCCTAACCAAGACAAAACTTCACCCTCAACCTCCATGGCCACCACCCCAAAACCTTGAAAAAACCTCAAAACCTGCCAAACCCCCTCCCCTCCACCCACACACACCCCCTCGAAAACACTAGCCCTTGGTATTTTCAAGGGTGGGAGGGGATTTCGTGGTTTGGGAGGTTTTTTCAAGGTTTTGGGGTAGTGGCTGGGCTAGTGATTTCGAGGGTGGAAGAGGGGATTTTGTGGGTATGGGAGGGTTTTTCAAGGTTTTGGAGTGGTGGCCATGGAGGTTGAGGATGAGGTTTTGTCTTTGTTAGAATGACTGTGCTGTGGAACATGGGTGAGGTCGTTAGGGCGCCAACGTTGGGTGCTATGGAGTTATACCTAATGTTTATCTAGACCTGATAAAAACCGATCGAATGTATCTGAATTGATAACCGATCGAACACTCGTTATGTGTAACTTGGATATTACCCGAATCCCTACTCAATCTGAATCGCATCCAAACTGAACTGAATTATGAACTTAGTAATAACCGAATGATACCCTAACCTGAATATACCGATAAAAACTGACATGATTGAACTAAACTCAAAATATTTATTCTCGCATAAACACACTCATATTTTAGGTGTTTATTCATTGATTATTTTTTGCTCAAGATTTTTTGAGTAGAGGGTATACTCAAGCTCATTGGTGTTCTGTGAGGTCACCCTATAAGCTCATTAGTAATAACCGAATGATACCCTAACCTGAATATACCGATAAAAACTGACATGATTGAACTAAACTCAAAATATTTATTCTCGCATAAACACACTCATATTTTAGGTGTTTATTCATTGATTATTTTTTGCTCAAGATTTTTTGAGTAGAGGGTATACTCAAGCTCATTGGTGTTCTATGAGGTCACCCTATAAGTGTCTATGTTATCTTACTCATACTCGTTGTCTCATTTAGAACTTTAGGAGTATCGGATATAGGTGCATGTCGGTTATATTGTAAAAATATCATGTTGTCTTATTTAAAGTGTCCAAGGGGTGATGTCATTGATTGTAGATATGACGTAGAAAGAGTGGTGTTGGTTGTTGGTACAAACAATTAGATGATGAGGTATAGGTTATGTGAATTTTCTAAAGGGATCAGATTAGATGTTATTTGTGTTAGGGGTATTTTGACTCATCTAATTGGGAGACATATTTTGTCTCTTTTTCTTAGTTTTATATCTTATTTGCGATTTTCTGACATATTTATACTCGTCTCATATGTAGTGAAATAAAATTTGAAGAAGCTGCTGTTCTACATTATACATACTCAAAATTTTCAGACTTGACATCTAGACGTGATCGATGTGGATGCAAGCCCACGAAAGAGGATGTGAAGCGTTGCTTCATGTTGGAATTTGATAGAGCGGTGAGTTTTAAAATAATTTAATCTTTTCTATAAATTTACATTTAATATCCCTTTTCTATTAATGCTGCTGTCTATGTTACTGGAAGTATTGTTCCCTGTTGAGAATTCATTGCACTCCTAATATATTAATAGTTTCATGCATATATAACCTACGTTTACTTAAGAGGATCTAGGATGGTACAAACATGGTAGTACGCAAGTATCTTGGTTGTACATGTGTTTTGGAGAGGATTAACAAAGTACATGTACAAAGAGAATGTACCAGATTTATGGATGCACCATAAGCTCGCAGATTCATTATAATAAATCCCTTAAAAAGGATATTGAGTGGCTTTATTTTGAGAGATGCAGCCACAACAAAGTGGGTGTTGTTGTGTGAGGTCTCTCCAAACTAGATCTCTTGAGTCAGAAGGTGTACTCAAGTTCATTGGTTCTAGAACCTGTATAGTGAAACTAGTCCCTCCGTCTCAATGAAATGTTTACATATGCTTTATACACAAGGAGCAGGGTAGAAAGAGAGTATAATTGCTTTTAATATTATTAAAAGCTAAAGTAGAGAGTAAAATATATTCAAAAAAGGAAAGTGTACACTATTGACTGAAACATCAACAAACGAAAAGTGTAAACTATTGACCGGGATGGAGGAAGTATCTTCATAACGAAGTTGTTTCGTGGTGCGGGCGAATGCGTAACCACCCTTAATGTTCCCTTGCATTTCTCATCTTTGTTATGTGTGAGATCTAATTATCCCGACAGTTCCTAGCATGGGTCAAAATCTCGGCTAAGTTGTATCGTATCGACCGAGTTGTATCGGATTTTCACTCTACCGATACAAGAGATCGCTCG
>JAIUZE010037945.1:0-13758 GCA_022085475.1 Heliosperma pusillum | reverse complement strand
GGCTAACTGCTTGGCCTCTCTGGAGTTTTTTGCTTCAAGAAGCGACAGGTATGCTCATAGCTAACGATCCTCGGAGCTTTTCGAGAAACTCTTAGAGAGCGTGGTGAAAAATCTTGTTTGCACCTGTGGGCATGAATCGCCTTTGCAAATTTGATTCAATTGACAAGATGAGTACGTTCCATTTATCGCACCCGCCTCCTTACGAAATCACTATAAGCAAGTGATTCATTTGATCCTGCTTGGGGGTTTTGGCGGTATTGGCTCAGTCAAGTACTTGAGCTTACCGTCAGCAATGGCAGCATTCCGTAATGCCGCCTCCCAGTCTGCAAAGTTGGACCCGTTATTCTTCAGTCGCGTTGACTGATTCATAGTGTCCATGAACATCTTAAGCCAGGACTCACGTCCCAGCGTGGCACTTGGCATTGGGTCATCAGTATGGCCAGCCATTTGTTATTAGCAGTTATATCTGAATATATGACTGTGGAAAAAAATAAATATGATAAGTTTCATCGTTTTAAATATTGAGTTTAATGAAAAACTGTTTAAATCGATGACTCGTGCATTTATACAATTGACCTCCCTCAAGAATTATATAAATGATCCGAAGACTCAATTTCTGTAAATTGATAAGCCAACCTTTTGGCTAATTCTACTTTTAGAATTCCTGGTCGATAAATTTCTGTAAATTCTATCTTTAGTCCATCATAATCACGAGATATTACTCGTACTATAATGTTGAGATAAAATAGGTCAACACTCACTACTTACCCAACGTAGAAGGGGTCATATTATGACTTCCGACGAAGAAGGGGCTCATAGTAGTTTTCCCTATAAAGACTAGTCTCAATTTTAATTTATAGGGGAAGGTCCCATCATCTTAACTTAATTCATTTTAAGTGAACGAATGTCTAGCAACTCGAGAATGATTTAACTAAGGTGATGGCCCTAAAAGCGAGTGACATCTGTATGTCCATGATTAAAATATTCAACCTATATGAATCATTTTACATGCATTTTATTAGGTGGTTTGGTTTAGGCGGAATATGATGCAATTATCTATCATGTGAAGGAAAGAAAAACGAGAATGAAAAACGTAAAAGGAAAAACATGTCCTAGTGTGGCCTATCCTACCAAAAAGAATAAATACAACTCGGAATCCAACTGATTGGACCCTCGAAGCTTGACTTGATCACCTTCTTGGTCCATGTAGCGGGAGTGAGCTCCAATCTCCATCTTTAGTCTTCTTTGAAATTACAACAAATAAAATTACATAGATCCTATTTATTACATACTAATTTCAAAACCCAAAACTAAAAATAATGGAGATTCAAGATCTCAAAATACATCCAAGACTATGTTACCATCATTACGGTAACACAATCTACTAAGGCCACACTAAGTTACAACTGATTGTAAAAATACGTTAAAAATCATTCAAACAATCCAAAAACATTATAAAAGCATCAACTAAAATAAAACATGCAAGACATAATACAGTTATTACGATGTTTTATTATCCAAACCACCCTTTAACATCGATTATAATTATGTGGTGATTCTGTAATTACCCACATCAATTACAATATCGATTCATTTTACTGATAAAATGAACTATCCTAAACATTTCAAACTGCTTTAAAATGTAAGATATTAAGCATATGTGAACCGATTCACATTAGTTATACACAATCCGAATAATGTACAATTAAAGGCCCAAAAACTTTGAATACAGCAAAGAAAAAAAAAACAGAAATTTTTTTTTCAGCATAAATTTTTTCAGCAAAACGGTCCTTATCGACAAAATAGGGAAAAATAATATCCTTTCTAATGATAAACTCATTCAACATCATTTCCATTTTCATTTTAATCTAATCTTTATTAAATTAAAACATCTACAAATCTATTGTATGTTATTTCAACAGATTAAAATAACAAAATAAATCTAAATGAAAACGAATACGAAAGGAAATACGATTCTATAAAGTACTCGATCGAAAAGAAATTAAACAATAAAGTCTCTCGATCGACTAATTCTTCCTAGTCGATAAACAGGGACCACGATCGAGTATAAACATCACCAAATATTTTGAGAAAACCGCTCGATTGAGCAAAACAAGTACTCGATCGACCAAACAATTGAGAAAACTGCTCGATCGAGCAGACAAAGGTACTCGATCGACCAAAAACTTACAAAAAGCTGCTCGATCGAGACACTAAAGTCCTCGATCGAGTCAAACACACAGCGGCATAAACAGTTTCGGTTTATGAAATCAAATTAAAACAATTTTGTGGCCTATGCTCTGATACCACTTGTGGGAAATCGGTATTACCACAATACAATTATTATAGGATTATAACGAAATAGTAATAACTTGATTATACTAGTCATAAACGAAAACAACAAAAGGAATAGAGATTTAGAAATCAACCTCCGGTCCTAGCAATTGGCGTAAAGAACAGAGATATCAAGGTAGATATCCTCCTAATCGTTGCACCCAAGATTGTATGAGATATGCCCTTGAATTGCTAGAAGTTTTCAAAAGTTACTGTTAACCTTTTGTTTTGTGTTTTGTGAAAAAGCTATTGTTAACTTTTTCTTTCTGTGATCTGTGTTGAGATGGAGGCTACTGTGAGAATAGAAATTAGGTTAGAATTTTCTTCTACTTCTCTCAATTCTCACGGCTCATTCTAGGTCTTATATGAGGAGATTTCGTCTCCTCAAAATAACTACCCATTGACTAAAAACCGAGTGTATCTGGATACATTCGTTTTTGGTCATTTTAGCTTCCAATATAATGTAATATCTTATAATCGTCGTTTTACATGGACCGACATTATAATACATCATTAATTATAAATATCCGAATATATTTATAATTTGCCAATTAATTATAACGGTTTATGTTTAATTAGCTTACATTATATATCCAATTTACGAATTACAGTTAATTCGTCTCAGCTAACTTTATTTAATCGTTATTAAATAATCGACTCATCATCACATTGACTAACCTTTTAGTCAAATACACTGACGAACCTTTTAGTCATATAATAGGGCATCAATATGATTATTTTCTCAAATAATCACATCTCTCAAACACATCCTATAGGTGTGACTTTTGGGGACCAGTTGATCACCGCCATCTGTATGACAATAACGTCAAACTTATCTAGCAAGCCAACTGTTATTGATAAACGTTAATCAACTGATTATTATACAAAGTATACCCTGTGAACCTACAGAGATTTATTTATGTTATTGCACTAACTGTGGAGGACACTGGCTCCAACTAGTATAAGTCTGCTCAAGCGAGGATCAATATTCTGGATTGGGAGATACAGAATATAAAGAGGGATATGGAGACTTCTAAGGCTGAGTTGGTGATTTCAAATGTTAAGCTGGGGTCGGCTCAGGAATTCGTAAAGTTTCTGCAAGCTGAGCTGGATGCGGCTAGGGCCAAGTTTTCTAGTCTTGGGGTTGAGCTAACCAATACAAAGGCTGAAGTTCTGGGTGAGAAGCAAGGTATGCAAATGATTCTTAGGAAGAATGAGAATCTTGTTGTAGAGGAGGATGAGGTTCAGGGTCGGTTTAACGATGCAACTTTGTACTTCTTTGGTCAGGGGAGGGTGGATGCGATGCAGGAGCCTATTGAGGTCATGCCTTATTCAGACGCTGACTAGGAAGATGTTAATCTTGACGCTACCTATCCTGAATTATTCAAGCTTCAGCAGAATGAAAAGGTTTATTCTCCTACTTCCAAGACCAAGGGTGATGGTGGGATGATGTTCTGCTTGAGGGTGTCACGTCTTCTTCTGTTACAAAAACAGGGTAGAGAATTTGTTTTTTTGGACTTTGTTTCTTATCCGGGGGATTTTCTGGAAAAATATATTTTTACACAAATTCTTGTTTACAACCGTCGCATATGCGACGCGTTAAGTGTAACCACTTTTTGATAAATAATGACCATTTATTAATAAACAGTAACCATCTTTTTTTACTTGAAAATGACATTTATTATCAAGGTAATCACTATTTAACAAAAAGTGGTCACATTTTGCAAAAAAGTGGAGAATGAGCCCGTCGCATAGGAGACTTACTAATATTTTTATATGTTATTTATGGTTTTGGCCTAGCCAGGTTGGATGTTCCTGGTCACAAAATTAGGTATTTTGCGTTGGAAATTTTTGTGCCTATTCAGGGGGATGTCCCTAGGCGGATAATTTCTTTTTACGTTTGTTTTTTGTTTATCTGTGAAATATTTGTTAGATAATTTCTGTTTTTATTTGAAATGTTATGCTTTGTGTGTAAAATTGTTTTCCTATCTTGGGGCTTATAACCTTTGACCTGTATTGAGGCTTTTGTGTATTCTTGTCAGGAGGGATTTCAAACAAATGGTCTGGATCTTTCACCATTCTACTCGTTTATTTTGACTGAGCTCAGTTTTTTTATTTGAAATTTGGGACGAGGTTATAGGATTATTTAACCCTTTCTTGTCGAATTGTTTTGTTTGGCGGGAGGGTTTGTCCTCAATCCTGGATGGTTGTTTTTTGACTAAGGGGTAGGGGATTTGTACATAGTTTGGAAACAAGCATTTAGGATTATAAAGTAAGAAAACATATTAGTTAAGATAGATATAACAAGCAGTTTCATCAAGCACAGGACATATTTTATTCATTAACTGGCAATTACAAACACATAACAATGAATCAAGAAAACATTATCAGGTTGTGCTCATACATGAAATAGTTTTTAGTGGGCTATATTCCATGATCGTTGTACTGGATCTCCATCTAGAGTTTCCAGTCTGTAGGCTCCTTGATCGACTATTGAGTCCATCAGGTATGGCCCTTCCCATGTAGTTGCTAGTTTGCCTACGGATTTGTCTTTCAAATTAGGGAGACTTTTCGGAGGACTAGAATCTCCTTCTTTGAAGACTCTGATGTTTACGTTCTTATTGTAGCCTCTGCCTACACTTTGTAGGTAATAAGCCTGGCGAATTCTGGCAGAATCCCCGAGTTCTTTTGTTAGGGGCAACCTGTCTTGCAACAGCATCTGATTATTTTCAAAAGTATTTTGGCTGCACCTTCAGGTTGGTACATGTATTTCAGCTTTGATCACTGCCTCACATCTATAGACCAGGGAATATGGTGTTTCGCCTGTGGATATTTTCGGTGTGGTTCCGTCAACCTAGAGGACTAAGGAGAGCTCTTCACCCCATCTTTCATTTTTACTCTCCAGTTTCTTTTTTAAGCATTTAATTACCACTTTATTGCTAGATTCTTCCTGGCTGTTGTGTTTTGGGTAGCCTGGTGTGATAAACATATTGGTGATCCTTGCCGAACTGTGGTACACGGGGAACCACGGAGGGGCGCACTTGGATAGACAAGCGTAGAAATACGCGTTTGTGGAGTCGCCACCAATTTTTATAGAAAATTGGAACCGTTCGAATACTTTATGCCATGTCAAGACACAAAGTAATGACATCAACACTAAGAACTCGTTAACCTTAGCATTTTATGTCTAGAATGACTCTCGTGGATGCCAATGAACACGGATGTTCACAGATATCTGGAGTAAGAGGTAAGGGTACGTATTAGGAAGCTCTTTATTGAACACCTAATCCTGCCCGCCTCGATAGTGGCCTCTACTAATTATTAGGGAAATTGTTCATACTTGATATATTATCGATTATATGCATACAATGCAACATCCAACATTTTAATCCTAGCGTGTGAGTTAGACCATGCCGGTGAACATGTAATTAGCACTCAATTATGTCGAAATTTGGAATTTAGGGTTAATTATATACGAAAGGCAAAGAAATCATATGATTACAATGACTAGACTACAATCGATTACAAATGATTACGGGATCTACGTCAAAAATATACTCAAAACGGAGATTTGAAAAAAAGAAAAGGATTTGAAAAACTAAACGACAGATTAGCAGCGATAACACGACTATTAGTTAATTAATTACGTAATTAAACCTACGTCAAGGCGAAAACAGAAGTTCGGGAACATAAGTCAACCTGGCTTGTTGCGTCTGTTCTTGAGTTGAATTCTGACTGTAAAGGGAGAATCACAAACAGTTAATGTTGTTTTGTATATTTACGATGGATTATTGATCTATCACTCGAATATAAGTGATTTAACATATTAGTTACACTAAAATTTGTATCAACAATGAATTCAGAGATTTGATATGAACGAATCGAACCTCTAAAACCCAAATTTGATTCAAAGACGAAAATCCGCTAATATTGAATTATTAGGGATCTAAGTGAAGAACAAAACGATTTATAAAAGATTAAATACGATTTATGTACGAAGAAAAGAGAAAATAAGAAAAGGAAAACAAAGACGTAGAAACCAGGGAAAGAAGAAGAAGAGCAGGAGCAGGCATCCTCTGGAAGAGGCGCAGCATGCAGGTGCTACGACTCTTCGAAGAGGCGCAGATGCTTCTGCGTTTCTTCTCGACGTCTGATGACTACTAAAAAGATTTTGTAAAAATAGGTTTTTCTTTGAAATCAGGTTTGAATTTATTTCTGACATGGATCTTACATTATTTGAACGAATAAAATAAATATAACACAAAAGATGGGATTTACACCCTAAGACTTACATGTTGACGAAACGAGATACTCCCTCCTATTCTATGTATTCTTCCCTTTTCATTTAAGGTCTAGAATTAAGAAAATGAATTTGGACCACACAAAACACTATACCACACATGCAATTAAATATGAACCATACAAAACACACAACCCCACCTCCAAAAATGGAAATAGGGAAGAAAACATGAATAGACCAAATAGGAAATAGGGAAGAATAGATGGAATAGGAGGGAGTATTAACTAAGTTAACGTTTTATCGATAGCTCGACTCAAATGTATGCATAAAGTGCCCTCGTTAAAGGACTAAATTGATCGATTGATGTAGTTGATTAATTGATTGATTGTATAGTGGTCAAATTGGTCGGTCAATGCAAATGTGATGAGTACCTAGAAGGATCAGAGCTTAACTAGCCGATTGATCATGTGACACCCTCAAATTTGCGGAAAGAAAAAAAAAATAATTATTTAAATACATAAAAGATAATAAAACATAACGAAGGTGTCATAAAATAAAAAGGTTATTACAAAACGTAAATAATATTTTACAAAAGAAATATACAAGACGGGAGACATATCTCCCGTATAAATACGGAAATAAAAGAGTGTATAATAATATACAAACTATGAACCGAATATAGGTCCAAGGTAAATACTTCGCTCGCTAGCTCGTCAATGTACCCCAAAATATGCATCACCACCTGTTCGACCGCATTAAATATAAACACGGAAGCCACAGTCAGTGGGGAGTAACTCCGAGTTCTCCCAGCCAAGAAATGTCGAGTTTAATTAAACATAAATAACATAAAAGCAATGTATAATAGAAATACAACCGTTAAACATATAGATATGCTTTTCATTTATGAACAATTAACACATAACCTATCATGTGAAAGCTATCATGTGAATCCGATAATAAAGTATAACTCGAGGTAGGGAAGCTGGTATGCTGGCTCAGCGGTTACCAAGTAACATGGCCCTGATACACTCAAACCCTAATCAACACGTAATCATGTTAATCAGTTAACAAACGGTAATCCAAACTCTATCAATCTTAGCCGGCTTGCATCTCACCTTCTAAAACTCATAGAATCATACAAACATGAAAGACAAATACTTCTACAAACAGGCATAAGTTCTTAGCACCGTCAATAGTCGACTTCTGTAACTCGAGGCTATACCACAAGGTAGGAAAACATCATAGTCCTAGACTGATCAGACCTAGCGACAACAGCTATTCCGCTCCCCGTCCCATGACATAACCGTCTATGATAAACTCTACTAGGCGACCCCCAACAGAATGCTGTACTTAAGCTGGCTCCTTCCCAAACGGAACTCTAGAGGCCATGGCCCCGCCTTGGAGATAAGCCCTCCCAGGCCGGGACGAAAAAGCTATCACGCGGTGAACTATTACTCGTTAAAGATAGTACGGGCCTATCAATGTCATGGTCCAAGCTACTCATTTAGAATTAGTATGGTCAAGACGCCATATACTCATAATTCTCTATGGGTACTTAGTCAACACGACACCAACCATATAATTAAACAGTCACGGGAAAACCTCCTATCATGTGACTATTTGCAAATAAATCATATTCAAATATCATATCGCCTCATATCTACTAAGGCTAATTCAATAATTAAATAAAACCTTACTTGAAGACAAATCCCCGAACCGAGTCCCGCGACGGGTCATCAGTCAAAACGGGGCTGACTAGATCTTAGTTTGACCAAACCCGTTTGATCAAACCGGCTAGAAACAGAGTCTTTACCACATAGACTTAGACATAAAAGTCAACATATTCATTACATGTTATTTTATTAAAACTTCTAACATGTGAATTAATATATCATACCAAAACCCGTTTGACTAAAAGAATATTAAATTAAGCTACGATCTCGTCTTATAATTTCTAACATGTGAGAAATAATAATTTAATGAAAAACCTTTTAATTAAATATTTTACTTATTAATATTTCTCGCTTGCTAATTATTACAAAACGCGATAAAAATAACGATAACTCAAAAACCGTCACAAGTCCCAAAGTGGGACCCACGGGCTGACTTTTGGCCGAACCCAACATGGGCCTGAATGGGCCCACGGGCCTAAATGGGCTGTTTTGGCAGATTTTGCACTTTTTACAAAAAACCGTTTCTTAATTATTTCCCGCATGCTTAACATAATTAAAACCCGTCAAAACAACAACATAACAATCAAACATCGACACAACCCAAAAACCAAAACCCGGACCCACCATGGACCAGCCCAGACCGGGTCTGAACCGGCCTGGACCGGCTGGGTTGGTCCGGTTCACCACCACCACTATTTCCGGCCACCACCTAAACAACAACCCCTTTTTTTCCAAATTAATTCTAACATGTTTTTAATTAACAACACCCATTTTAACAACCAATTTAACCATCCAACATACAAAAATCATCATCATGAAGAAATCATAAAAATATAACAAGAACACTAACATATTTATAAATTCCTACAACATAATAAAATTAACCACTTATCATATTACTACTAAAAAAAATCCCTAAATCATAAAACATGAACTAAAATAAAGATGAACCAAAAACTAAAGAAACAAAACTAAGGCTATGTTACTAACTAAAATCATAACTAACCATAACATGAACCAAAAAGTAAAGGCTATGTGACATTAATTCGTCGAGTAAAACGGAATTGTTACCTTAGCTAGCAAAACAATTAGCACCAAAATAATAAGAAGTATATATAATAAGAACCCTTCTACTAATCTTCACCCAAAATATACGAGTCTCCAAACTCGTCTTCAAAATCTTCCCCTATAAGAAATGACAAGAAAACATTATTAGAACTTAAAATATGATTTTCCATAATTAAAGTCTTGAAAACGATTTTGACGGAATTGAAATAAAACCGTACGTGAAGATGAGGAGCGAAGAGGAGAGTCTAGAAATATAAATTAGGATGGATTTAATTAAGAAACGAAGATTTTATGAAGGTTTTGCTCAAGAACGATGAAGAACAATTGAAGAACACGATGAACAAATGAAGAACGATGAATAAAGTGATATTTAGATCTTAATTTGATTTGTTGAAAAAAGAAAAGTTGTTAGTGAGTAAGAGTGGTGTGGTGAGCCGTGTGTTTATAGACAAATAAGGATGTCGGGTTTTGAAATTGTTGTTACGTAATTGACTCGCGTTAAAAAATTATTTTACGGTAAACGATTAAATATAATTAACGATAAAGTTAATTACATCAAATATCTAGATATTATGATATTGTAATCAAAAATAATGAAAATATCAAGGCCTATTAGAAGAGGAAAGAGCCGTGTGATGTTGGGTGATATCGGGTCTGATTTTGAGCGATTTGCGTAATTTTCGTTAACTGATCGATAAAGTAAATAAATATCTAGATATTATTATTAGTTTAATCAAAACAAATAAAATATCTAGTTGTGAGTGGAAAACGATGACATAGGCGTGTGACTCATGCCAAAGTCGAGTTTCGATTTTGTTGCGCGATTTACGATGCGTCGGGAATAGGTAAATGATGATCGGTTAAAAACCGTATAAGTTATTCTTTAAATTCCGAATAAATTCAAAATAATTATATTAAATTATGATAAATCTTAATAAATCTAAATAAAAATAAATCAAAAATATTATTTTTTAAATAAAATTTCGGTCTTCAACTTATGAGGCGAGTCGGGAAAAAGTCAACGGAAGTCAAAGTTGACTGAAAAGTCGAGAAAAGTCGAAGATGAATTAAAAGTCAAGAAAAGTTTAGGACGACTTAAAAGTCAAGAAAAAGTCAATGACGACTTTAAAAAGTCAAGGAAAAGTCAAAGACGACTTAAAAGTCAAGAAAAGTCAAAGATGACTAAAAACGGTCTTTTCATGGAATCCCTCAAAAATTCCAAATACGAACGCGGAATTTCAAAATAGGACTCGGAACAAAAATTCCTATTTTAAAAACTTAAGTTCTACTGAAAAGTGTTAGTAAATATTTTTACTAGAAAAATCGGGTACTTTTCGGGTTGTTACAATCACCCCTCCTTTTAAAAAAGTTTCGTCCTCGAAACTTAGAAGAAGGAAAGTAACATATATGTAGGTCTATTTCAAAACTTGTTAACAATATACTTGTAATAAAAATATAGGGTCTTATCAATAGGGCGGAAGATTCTCGTCTGCAGTCAAGAATCTCATCGTCCAAGTCAAAGACTTTAAAAGATACTTTTTCGCATCAATAAATGGGAAAACTAATTATCGAACGTCTCCAATAACGAGTCTCAACACTCCTTGACGGTAAAATACTTGAAATCATATAACATTTCCAAAGGCTTTTAGTTCAAAACTTTTATAGTAAAGGTAATAACTCAATTATTTATGCCTAAAATTTCTAACTAAGGCTTTTAGTAATCTACCTAAGAGAAATGATAATCCATAGAAGGAACGGAATATTCGAAAGAATAAATCGAATAGAACGAAAGAAGAAAGAAAGAAGGAAAGAAGAAAAAGAACGAAGGATGAACCCCAATACTATCTTCCCTCTATGAAAATTCAAATGTCGATTGTAACTCGACAATACTAACTGTACAAGTAAACTAGTCCTCAAGAGAATGCAATATATCCTCAACATTTCAATCATCGGATTCCTACCAAAATATTTCATAAGCATGCCACATCGAGTAGCAATTCCAAATTATTCCAATTCAATTAAAATCTTCTAAAATCCATCGAAACTATTATTGGAAATCACCATCAAAATATTCATAATTAAGGGAACAAGACCGCTAACCACCACAAAGTAAAGAACTTACGATGAAATCCTTTAATCCAACTTATTCCCAAAAATTTATTCTCCAAATTATTTACAATAAACCTTCTCATCCTCAAAAGTTAAATCTCGAAACCTCAAAGAGATTTGTCACACAAAACTCGATTCACTTAACTTTTGCCAAACATCGGGCAATGCGACCGTAATCGATTTATCTATTTTTTTCCCAATTATTAATACATCGGTTTTCGCTTATGTCGATATTCCTCAAGTAGTCATCATATCCTAATTCCACAAAGTATTTATTCCTGTTAGGGTCCAACATTTAACGACAACTAATTCCCAAGTAACATTAAAAATCACTCAACTTTCTAACCATAACTACAACTTATTATTAAGCTTATTTCGATCCTCAAAAGATATTGCAACTTCAAGCTTTCATATTTTAAAACCACTAGGATAGTTTCTTCCTAAACATATTCCCTATTTTCCATAATCATTTAAACACGAAACTAGCTCCATAGGATGGTTAGGTATCATATTTGAAACGCCTTCAAAACACCTCTACTAACCCTTACGATAGCTAAAAGAAAATTACCTCTCAAGAGAGTAGGGATAAAAGATCATGATACTAGGAACATTAGGAAGCATTATTAAAGACTAAGATAAGATGAAAAAGACGAAGGCGAAAAAGGAAAACAAGGCTGAGGAAGAGACAAAGAAGCTCCTGTATCTAATAAAATTAAACACGGATTTCATAAATTGAGACGTACCAGTCACCAGGTCTGGTTGAGCATCGGCCTCAGCGCGGCTCATAACGAAAACTCGACCCTTAGGTCTCCCAGAAACAACCGGTGTAAAAGTGGTCTTCTTCTTATCAGGACATTCATCATACCTGTGTCCCGGTTTCTGACAATTAAAGCACACCAGTGGCTTGTTGAAACAGCTAAAACCCGGATGCATAGGCATCTTGCACCGAAAGCAGATACGACCCTTAGGGTCGTTGTTGTTGCTAGGGAAGAATGGACGGTTTGACGGAGCTGCTTGTCCACTCTGAAAGTTTCTCCTCTTGTTTGGAAAAGAAGGAGAAAAGGAAGGTCGGGAAGTAGGATATAAGGGTCTCTTGCCATAAGAATTAGGAGCAATATAAGAAGTACGAGCCTCTTCGGCAATCTCCCGAATAGAACTCTCCGCCCATAAAGCATCATTATAAATAGAGACGAAAGCAGTAGAACCCCTACTTATCTTCCCCTTCACCTGAGGAGATAGCTTTCCTAAGTAAAAGAAAGCTTTGTCCTCCTCCCTCGAAATAAGTCGAGTGGCATAATGAGCCAACTCGTTGAACTGAGTAGTGAACTCCTGAACAGAAAGAACTCCCTGCTTAAAGTCCATGAACTCCTTCAGCTTTAGCTGTCTCAACTCATCCGGATAAAACCTCGTCTCCAATAGTTCTCGGAAACGAGTCCACCCAAAATTAGGCTCCAACTTAGCAGTAGGACCAGAAAGAGTCCACCACTGATCTGCTTCCTTCACTAAAAAGTGGGAAGCAAGACGAACTTTATCCTCTTCAAGGACATCATAAAGAGAAAAACTCTTCTCCATTTCTCGTAACCACTCAGAAAGTTTAACGGGATCTACTCCACCATCGTAGGTTTTGGCTTGGCTCCTCGATAGCTGTGAAGCAACCCACGTATAACTCCCGTGTATCTCACGGTCGGGAATAGGATTAGGAATCGGATTTGCCTGTTGGTTTTGCTGGTTTTGGATAATAACGGTAAGAGCTGCTAAAATCGTGTTGTCAATCCTCGGAGGCATCTTGCAAAATAAAACACAGATTAGTACTTATCATTTAGCAAGAACAAAGAGACTACAACATACACCTAATCTACCCATCTTACCCTTCTATCTCACGGTTCATTATTTTATTAAGGTCAAGTTATTTATGCAAGGGTACACAAACGTGCGTCGGGAGCAAAATAGCTCTGATACCAACTGTGACACCCTCAAATTTGCGGAAAGAAAAAAAAAATAATTATTTAAATACATAAAAGATAATAAAACATAACGAAGGTGTCATAAAATAAAAAGGTTATTACAAAACGTAAATAATATTTTACAAAAGAAATATACAAGACGGGAGACATATCTCCCGTATAAATACGGAAATAAAAGAGTGTATAATAATATACAAACTATGAACCGAATATAGGTCCAAGGTAAATACTTCGCTCGCTAGCTCGTCAATGTACCCAAAATATGCATCACCACCTGTTCGACCGCATTAAATATAAACACGGAAGCCACAGTCAGTGGGGGGTAACTCCGAGTTCTCCCAGCCACGAAATGTCGAGTTTAATGAAACAT
>JAIUZE010037944.1:0-11613 GCA_022085475.1 Heliosperma pusillum | reverse complement strand
ACCACGCTGTTTCTTGTGCTGGTACTGTGGGGGTTAAGCATCGACGACATAACCTCGTTCGTGACACCTTATTTGACATCTGTTATAGGTCTGGTATTTCTGCGGGTAAGGCGGTTGATATCGGTTTGGTTGACGGGCACGACAGATCTCTTCGTCCTGCGGATTTGCTTCTTTATTCCTGGGACAGAGGGCGTGATGTGTGTGTTGATTTGACAGGGTCTTCCCCCTTGACTCAGACTAGGATGTCCGATTTTGTGCCGGGACGGGTTGTCGCCGATGTTGCTCAGCGCAAATGTGCTAAGTATGGGGATTTATGCGCGGCTGCTGGATATGGTTTCCTACCCTTCTCTTTCTCTTCGCTGGGGGAGCTGGGCTCGGATGCTGTTGACTTGCTCAAGCGGATCCAGAAATTCTCGGTATCTCAGGATGCTGGGGCTCGGGTGGCCGCTTATATTTTTGCTAGGCTTAGTTTTGCTATAGCTAAGGGGGTGGGGGCCCAGATTGTCTCTCGGCTCCCCACCAACTTCATGTAAACTTTTCATTTTATTTTAATGAAAGCTGTGCGCATCTTATAATAATAATAATAATAATAATAATAATCATAATAATCATAATAATCATAATAATCATAATAATCATAATCATAATAATCATAATCATAATAATCATAATCATAATCATAATAATAATAATAATAATAATAATAATAATAATAATAATAATAATAATAATAATAATAATAATAATAATAATAATAATAATAATAATAATAATAATAATAATAATAATAATAATACCAAACCGATAATAATCATGAAGGATAAAGGGAGCATTCATGAAAACATTTAGCTTTGATATTGAGCTCTTCATCTTAAATTTGAACTTTAATTAGCAAACAAAAAAAGACATATCTGAAATTGGTGATGATTATATAATATGATGGTGATGTTGTGATGAAATGTGGTGGCTGAAATTTTAAATTTGGTGTGGTTGTTTTGCAGAAGATTGAGAAACTAAGTGGAGAGATAAAGTTTGAGTGAAAGAGACAAAGAGTTTGATTTTAAGTTTATAAGCTAACATTGTTACTCTAGGGTTTAGGAGAAAAAGATGTATGATCTAACCTAAAATAAATGGGCCTTAAATAATTAGAAAACGAGATAGTGAAGGTTTAAAATGAGATAAACGGGTCATATAAATCAAGAAGGCCTATTATAGATTTGTGCCCGAGGCTTTTTTTCTCTTAAAAAGATTGGTTTGTTTTAAGTTGATTAATTTAACATTATTTCATTTAGTAATTCAACGTTTTGTTTTTTGGAAATATCAATTCATTTTCCGTCGATCAGATATCATTTAAGCTTCGGGGACCAACCACCGTTATAGTAGTTTGAGCCAGCGACTACTAAATTAAATCGATTATTTAATTACATTTGTGTTGAAAACTATTGTCGTCAGAATGAGAACTGTTTTTTTTCACTAAATTAATATGTACGTTAATTACATTAGTGATGAAAACTATATAATATCAACGGAATGAAAAATGTTGCATAAATTATACTCCGTATGTACTTTGAATCTCCAATTATGCACTTATTTATATTATCAAGGTATTGCACACCTAATCACGTTCATTTATATATGCTCACGCCTCCAATGACGCGCCTCTTATTACGACCCGTGCATTTTCTGTACGGGTTTAAAACTAGTAAGAAAACAAAGTAGAGTAGATGTAGCGTTTTTGTGTGTCTAAAAATAATAAATAATAAAAATAAAAAACGCACATGAACAGAAACACTTGAATCTCTCTCTCTCTTCTTAGTTGTTTGTGTGTCTGTGTCTGTGTCACTGTTAAACTGAAGTGTCGGTCCCCTCATCTGTCTCGCACTTGTATTGTCTCTTCTACCTTACGCCTTCAATACTCCCTTTTACATTCTCTCTCTAAATATCAAATCACCCTTTTTTTCTTAAATAAAATCTCTTTTATTTTACTTTTTATCTACATTTATTTATTGAATACAATATTTTACTTTCCAGTCCACCCACAAATCTCTACCAAACCTCTCAAATCTTTCTCAAATCATAAATATTTTCACGCATTTTCCATTTTCTCATTTTTACAGTTAACAAAATATATATTCACTGTTTTGTTGATTATAAATACACAGAATTATTGATTAAATTGTGTGTTTTTAATTTAAGCACACAATTTCTGAAACTTATTCTAATATAATAAATATAATAATTGTGTGTGTTGTTTCATTTCATTTTTATTCTCTGTGATTTATTTATTTATTATAAAAATAAATAAACTTTCTCTCTCTAACCCCATTTTGGGGTTGTACTATTAAGTGTTTAATGTTGGGTTGTTGGTGTTGTTCTTGTTGTTAATGGTTAGAGAGAGAAAGAAGGTGGAAGAAGGTAATTTAGTTGAATTTAATTGAATTGAATTGAATTGGGGATTCATGACTAAATCTGGGTTAATTGTGCATTGATTTCTGGAAAATACTGAGATTTTGGGGTCTGAAAGTTAAATAATTGACAACAAAAATGGGTTCAAAAGGGAGGCTAGTAGCTGGTTCCCACAATAGGAATGAATTTGTTCTTATCAATGCTGATGATATTGGAAGAGTAAGTTTTTTTTTTTAATTGTTTTTGTTGAATTTAATTCTTTTATATGTTAATTTTCATTGATTTGGGAAATGGGAAGTACCCATTTGCTTAATTGTCAATTTGATACTTAATTATATGTGTAATTAGTTTAGGTATGAGCTAATTTAATCACTTGACTTGTAGTTTGACTCACAGTCTCCTGAAATAATGACTGCTAATTGTATTTGCTTTTGGTAAGTAGACTGTGTAAAGTTTGAGTTTTTTGTTAATCACAAATTCTCATTGACGGTCCGTCTTCAGCTTGTGTCGGATATTGCCTGTTTTCAGTGAGACGAGCTGTTTTTTTAATATGGTATTCAGAATAAAGAAGTTGCTTTAACTTACTCAATTATTGGAAACCAAACATGGTCTTTTGCATGATTTAAGATTGTGTAAAATTGAGTGGACAGAATTGTCTTTTGCATGACTAGTGTGAAATAAACGTGTTACAGGTGACTTCTGTGAAAGAATTGAGTGGACAGAATTGTCAAATTTGTGGAGATGAGATCGAGGTTTGTGGAGATGAAGGGGAGCCATTTGTTGCTTGTAATGAGTGTGCTTTTCCTGTCTGTAGACCTTGCTATGAGTATGAACGAGGCGAGGGCAATCAAGCTTGCCCTCAATGTAAAACTCGTTACAAACGTCTCAAAGGCAAGTTTTTTTTCCTGCTCCGTTCCTTTCATTGAGCTATGATATGGAAATGGATAAAAAATTATCTATCTCTAAGGTGAATTGTCGTTATACTCAACTTTTATGCATTTTGAATGATTTAGGAAGTCCTAGAGTTGAAGGTGATGAAGATGAGGATGACACCGATGATTTAGAAAATGAGCTCAAGTATGCGAGCAAGTTTAGAGATCTAAATGACCCACAACAGATTGCTGAGGCAATGCTTTCTAGTAGGCTTAATGTCGGCCGGGCCCCATCCAGCGCATCTGGTTTTACAACACCGGCAGATTTGGATTCAGCTTCACTGGCAACCGAAGTTCATCTCCTAACTTATGGGCAGGAGGTACAAGCTTAATTTATGTATTCGACATTAATTTTTGTGATTTATTTGAATTTGGTTTCAGTTTTTTCTGTGTCACAAGTTTATTCTAACTTTGTGTGCATGTAGGATGCCGGGATTTCACCAGAGAAACACGCATTAATCCCAGCGTTTATGAGCCGGGGGAAGAAAATCCACCCAGTGTCTTATTCTGATTCTGCAATGTCCTGTAAGTTCAATGTTCATTAACAAAAGACAATACAATGCCTGATGTTCTGTTTTTATATTTGTTATAAAAAAATAGGACATTGCTAATGTCTACCATTTTGCTAATGCATTAATTCCTTGTTTTTAGTTTAATTTATAAAAATTAGGTCATTGCTGATGTGTCAATTTTGTTGGTAAGATACAGTGCCACCTAGACCAATGGATCCCAAGAAAGACCTAGCTCTGTATGGATATGGTAGTGTTGCTTGGAAGGATAGGATGGAAGATTGGAGAAAGAGGCAGAATGAGAAGTTGCAAATGATTAAGCATCAGGGTGAGCACGGAGGATATGACGGCAGTGACCCTGAGGATCCTGATTTGCCCAAGTATGATGATTGTTTTCTCCTGTTCTTTCCACTCGATTTGTTGTATATAACTATATGGCTAGTATATATTTGATCTTCTCTTGTCGCTCATTACCAACTCCCTCTATATTTTTATTATCATGAGCCATGAGATATTGTGTTACTCCAATTAAAAGTGCAAGCTTAAAAGAGAGAGGATTAGATACAAAGATTAGCCAACTTAACTGGCTATATTCTAGAGGATAGGAGGAGGGTAATGGTGAACGATATTTCAATTTAATGATCACAACATTCATAATTCCGAGGGACTCGTCTATTTGATTCCTGTGTGATTTTCTTCATGCAATTGTGATGGACAGTCATGCAGTTAAAATCTGAAGACCATAGGCATGAGTGCATGACTATTGAAATGGTTGGAAAATGCCTTATACGTGCAATTTGTCGTGTAGATTCATCCTTTATAGTTTATATATGTGCACATGCCTTTGTATTTGTAACTTCCTCTTCAATAACCTTTCTCACCTTCCTTTTATGTTCTTCAAGGATGGATGAAGGCAGGCAACCGCTCTCAAGGAAAGTACCAGTTCCATCGAGCCGGATCAATCCCTACAGGATTGTCATCATACTTCGTCTCGCGGTTCTCGGCTTCTTCTTTCATTATCGAATCCTCCACCCGGTGAAGGATGCATTTGTATTATGGTTGATATCAGTCATTTGTGAGATTTGGTTTGCTGTGTCTTGGATATTGGATCAGTTTCCTAAATGGTGTCCTATTGAGAGAGAAACCTATCTTGATCGACTTTCCTTGAGGTATAGTTTTTTTCCCTCCCTGTAAGATATGGAAAACAGACCTGATCGAATATACCCACCTAGACCCGACTCGGGCTCGTTATTTGACCTAACCTGGATGCCTGTTTGCCAAGTCTACTTCCCACCATCCCCTTATCTAGTCAGTTGTTTGTTTGTTTGTACTGAACTTTATGCTGAAATGGCAACTAGGTATGAGAAGGAAGGCAAGCCGTCTGAGCTAGCTCCGGTTGACATATTTGTGTCTACTGTGGATCCTACGAAGGAGCCTCCGCTTATCACTGCAAACACGGTTCTTTCCATCCTTGCTTGTGATTATCCAATTGACAAGGTCTCATGTTACGTCTCTGATGATGGTGCGGCCATGCTTACATTTGAAGCACTTTCCGAGACCTCCGAGTTTGCAAGAAAGTGGGTCCCGTTTTGCAAGAAGTACCAAATCGAACCACGTGCTCCTGAATGGTATTTCTCTCAGAAGGTTGATTATCTGAAAGATAAAGTGCACCCTGCATTTGTTAGAGAACGTCGTGCCATGAAGGTTTGTAATTTGTGAGCTCAAATTTCTTTCCCCAACGTTCTTGCAAAGTGAATTATGGTGTTGATTGATTGCTAATATGTTCAGAGAGAATATGAAGAGTTCAAAATTCGGATTAATGGATTGGTTGCCATGGCACAAAAAGTTCCAGAAGATGGTTGGACCATGCAAGATGGAACCCCATGGCCTGGAAACAATGTCAGGGACCATCCTGGAATGATTCAGGTAATAGGACTACTTTGGTTATGAAGTGTAATAGTTCATGTTGGGACCGAGCTATCTAAGTTTTAATAGTTACTACGATTGCATTTTGTGGTGTTATCGGTCACATCTATGGCTCTACGACCGGGATCAAACTATAACGACTTATTCCAAGATCAAGTCTTAAACCAAGATCTGATATCATGCGTGGTATTGCAAACCGAGATGTAATACCATACGTATTATTGGACTCCTTACTTTATAATGTAGTATTTGTTTTGAATTTTGTTCCTCATTAATAATAAATTTTCTATTTTTTTAACAGGTTTTCCTTGGTCAAAATGGCATGCGAGATTTGGACGGAAATGAGCTGCCTAAACTTGTGTACGTTTCTCGTGAGAAGAGACCGGGTTTTGAACATCACAAAAAGGCTGGTGCCATGAATTCATTGGTTAGTCTTCCTCTCCAGCTTCTTCTAGTTGTCTTTGTATCATGAGTCAGATAATCTTATAGGTTCATAATGCAGATACGAGTTTCAGCAGTTTTGTCAAATGCACCATACATTCTGAACGTGGATTGTGATCACTACATTAACAACAGCAAGGCTCTTCGTGAATCCATGTGCTTCTTGATGGACCCCATATCTGGAAAGAAAATTTGCTATGTGCAGTTTCCTCAGAGGTTCGATGGTATTGATAGGCACGATCGTTACTCTAACAGAAATGTCGTTTTCTTTGATGTAAGTGATTCTATTTTCAATAGATTAGTAATTACTGCAATCATCTCATTTTAATTGTTATGACTTCGATGGTCAAGCGATATCAACCTTGAACTAAATTTCTCTATTTATAAGGCTGAGATACAATTTTCAAGATCTATTTAAACAGCTATTTTTTAATTTACGATTTTTGTAGATAGTTGCAGACTTGCAGTTATTTGTGCATGTTGTAAGAAAATATTGGTCATAGATGATATCATAAGACCACCAAAGTCAAACGAGACCCTATATAAACAGGAGGACGTGATACGATCTACACTACAGAAGATAAACTTTTCTCTTCCTTCTGTGTTCCTGAACAGATCAACATGAAAGGTTTGGATGGTATTCAAGGACCAATTTATGTTGGGACTGGGTGTGTCTTCCGTAGGCAGGCGCTTTATGGATTTGATGCCCCTAAACAAAAGAAAACCCCTGGCAAGACGTGTAACTGTTGGCCAAAATGGTGCTTAAGCTGTTGCTGTTTTGGGTCTAGGAAAAAAACTCGGAAATCAAAGTCTAAGGAGAATAAGAATAAGGACAGCAAAAAGAAGACTAAGAGCAAGGAAGCTTCCACACAAATACATGCTCTTGAAAACATTGAGGAAGGAATAGAAGGTAAGGAGGGACTCTATTTTCAACATTTTCCAAGGAAGTCTTGGCCAGAAACAATTGCATTGCTAATAATTCGGTTAAATTATATTTATACAACTTTTACCCCTTCGTTCTAAACTATTTTGATGGAGCCAAAGACTCACAATTCTTTGGTCCATGATTATGGTGGAATAAAGGTAAGTGACTCGCTAAAAGTGGCTATGCTTTGATTTTGAAGTAGCAGTGCACTTTTCATTATGGTCATCGGGTAACAACCTGTCTGAGAGAAGACTGCCTACATTACCCCAGCATAACGAGAGCCCTTGAGAAATTGGGGATGTTGGTGTATTGTTTTCCCCCTTGTAATCTGGGTACAGTGTATGGTGGTAGATTAACTTTATATGCACCCTATGTGCTCTTAAGTTGTGGCATCCTGTTGATCAACTTTTTCTTTTACTTTTTAAGGTATCGACAGTGAAAAGTCAGCTCTTATGCCTCAAGTAAAACTTGAGAAGAAATTTGGGCAGTCTCCCGTCTTTGTAACATCAACGCTCATGGAGGAGGGTGGATTGACGCATGGTGTAAGCGAAGCATCTCTTCTTCGAGAGGCTATTCATGTCATCAGCTGTGGCTACGAGGATAAAACTGAATGGGGAAAAGAGGTGAGACATACTAGGTCATTCTTAATGCACATCATCATGTGAGACCTTCTCATGATAATATTATAACGAGAGTAACCCATATTCATTTATTCAAACCATTCAAATTAGTGACGAAGAAAATATTTCTTTTTTAAGGTTCCATAATAAATCCCTCTAATCGGACCTCTAACCTTGTAAATTCAGGTTGGCTGGATCTATGGGTCAGTTACAGAAGATATCTTGACTGGTTTTAAGATGCATTGCCATGGATGGAGGTCAGTGTACTGCATGCCGAAGAGGGCTGCGTTTAAAGGGTCTGCTCCCATTAATCTATCGGACCGTCTGCACCAAGTTCTTCGGTGGGCCTTGGGATCTGTTGAGATCTTATTGAGCAGGCATTGTCCAATATGGTACGGGTATAACTCGGGCCTCAAACCCTTGGAGCGGTTCTCTTATATCAATTCTGTTGTATACCCATTGACCTCAGTCCCGTTGCTTGTCTATTGTACTTTACCGGCTATTTGTCTACTCACCGGGAAGTTTATTGTCCCTGAGGTAATTTTCTGGCTTATATTTTACTTCAGTTCTAACATGAAAGAAGTTTTTCTGCATTTCTATTTCTCCTTGCTGGTATAAAAGACCAAACACATTTATGCTTTATAGTAGTCCCAATGTTGAGACAGATTGTTTGCTTTTGGAATTTATTTTATACGGGCTATTTTGTATTCCCTGTATCTCCCTCTACTGTAGTTACCAGTTGCCAGTTGCCACGATTGACAGTACCACACTACCACCCAATTTGACAAGGCAAAACTAGTATGGAGTACCTTTTATAGCGGAAACTTGCCGAAACTATTTGGTGAGATGGACCCAAATGGATTACTTTAACAGAGGGAGTAGCATTCTCATGTAATCCTCTATCAAAACACGCTTAATTAGAAGGGATTATATGGGAGGATAACATTTCCATAGGCGTGTAGATTATTTTTGCTTTTTCTTAAAACTGATTAAAAGTGATCTTTGCATGTCCTTTCCCCTGGTTTTCATAATTTACAAGGTTCATCTCTTGTCATGTAACTGCAGATTAGCAGCTATGCCAGTATCCTCTTCATGGCTCTCTTCATTTCCATCGCGGCAACAAGTGTTCTAGAAATGCAATGGGGGCATGTGCAAATCGATGATTGGTGGAGGAATGAACAGTTTTGGGTGATTGGAGGTGTCTCTTCTCATCTTTTTGCTCTCTTCCAAGGTCTCCTAAAGGTAATTGCTGGTGTAAACACCAACTTCACGGTCACATCCAAAGCGGCCGATGACGGTGAATTCTCCGACCTCTACTTGTTCAAGTGGACCACTCTCTTGATCCCTCCCATGACCCTTCTCGTTATAAACGTCATCGGAGTTATTGTTGGTGTCTCGGACGCCATCAACAACGGTTACGAATCATGGGGACCACTCTTCGGTCGGCTTTTCTTCGCTTTGTGGGTCATCATGCATCTATACCCTTTCCTCAAGGGTATGATGGGAAAACAAAACGGGCTCCCGACCATCATCATTGTGTGGTCTATCTTACTTGCATCTATCTTCTCTCTTCTATGGGTCCGTGTCAACCCGTTCACCCCCAAAGGCGGTATTGTTCTCGAAGTTTGTGGCTTAGATTGTGATTAATACCGGCAAAAGTAGGCAAACTTCTTTTCCGATGGAAATGAAGATGATTTTTGTTGTAGAAAAGTACTGCAGATTGAAAGCTTCGAACAAAGTGAGAGGTGTTCAAACAGCGCAAAAAAAAGAACAAAATCGATGTTGTATCGGGGTCTACGGAAATGCAGGAAGAAGTTACAATAGGTATCGGGTATTTGTGATGTGTAGATAGAGGTGATACATTGAAAAAATGTAGTCCATGTCAAAATGTGAATTCATTCTTTTGATACACGTTGGTCTAAAGTTTGAGGGGTATTAATTTTAGAGAGTATTGTTCTGTAATCATTTAACATAAAATAGAGTTCTTGTTATGTGACTACTTATATAATTTAAATACCCCTTTTTAGAATAAGGGACTACTTGTGCTAGATTTTCGCCTCGTGTGACTGTCAGCTTAATTGCTATTTGCTCATGTCTACAGAGACCTTATTTTGTGTAAAATGAGCGAAAGGGTTTTGCAATATAAGGAAAGAGGGATCCATACTTGTCTAAGGGTTAAGCCGCAATCCATTCGTGCCACGGCCCTCGCTTAAGACCGTTATATGATAGTTATTACGGAGTATAACACTGGCTAGAAGTGGTTAGGTTGGTGATAAAGGTTAAACCTGTATTGGTGTTTAGAAAATTACTACTCACTCCTATTTTGAGCAATGTTCCCCCTTTCCATTTTCGTCTATTCACAATACCTTCCCCTTTCTTTTTTTGGTAAACTTTTATACTTATTTTAATTTCATTACCCCACAATACCCATACTTTATCTTATTTTAATCACCTTACCCCACAACAATAATTATTTTAATCACTTCACTCCACAATAATACCCCACAATACATTACCTCTCTCCAATCACCTTACTCCCACTACATTACTTTTGCTTATTTAATTCAAAATCTTAAAATTTGTGCCAAATGAAAAGGGGAACAATGCTCAGAATAGGAGAGAGTACTTCGTATCTATCTTCTTTTCTACCTTCTCCTTTCACAACCACTAAAATATTATTTATTTTTGTTTGAGAGAAAGTTGATGGGAGAATGTTAGTAAATAGTGACATACTTAACATCCCTCATTGGTGGTGCCTGACTTTATATGGACTGCCTAAATTTATCAATTCAAAATTTAACAATTGTTTTGATTTGTTTAATTGTCTTTTTAGTAAAAGATTAAGAAATCTCGGATATTTTTCCACCTAAATGAGATACTCTATAATTGTGCTTCACTATGCCGTATTTACCGCTGCACCATCTGATCTGATTAATTATAATTTATATACCATAAATAATTCTATTCCGTTATTTCAGTTTACCCCTCAATTAGCTCTATACAATTAGGAGATAATGTACACATGTTTCTTCTTTTAGACAACTAGATTTCATGCCCGTGCGATGCACGGGTCTACCTTAATGTCATTTTCATAATTTTTCTATAACAATTAACTTGTAAAAACAAACTTTTGAAATTTTATGACTATAATAAAATATACTCCGTGATTTTTAAGAAAATAATATTGATATATTGATTCAACTTCTATTTTAAACATATTTTACCAACCTTGCCAGGAATCAAGTTATATTTGATTTATATGACTCCAAAAATGATCCAAGGTACCTAAGAATTAAGCTCTCTAACACAATGCTTAAGAGAATCAAAAGATTTTGGGTTGATCACCCTACCTTATGGTAATTGTCCAATATGGGCAATTCTACTATTTATAGGTATTAGTATCTTCACCACACTTACATTATTTTTTAAGGTGGGATATATAACATATTAAGAAATAACACCAAGTATGTGCAAATAATATGAGATTTTATACTATAATGATAACATTTTTTTTACTACGAATCTTATAATTAGATTATTTTCATAATTAATACAAAATTTTAAAAGCTCTCTAAAACAATATTTGAGAGAATTAAACGATTTTGGATTGATATCTAAGTCCAAGGACGACTCTTATGTATAATCGCATGATCACTCCAGCTTATGATATTTTTCCGATGTGGGAGAATTTCTCTATTTATACATAGTATATTCACCACACTTACATTATTTTTCAATGTGGGAGAAATAACATATTTAGTTGTACACCATTAAAATTATTATTTATGATACTTTCTTAAATTTTTATTTATGATATTTTCCTAAATTAATTTTGATGATGTAAATTTCATTTA
>JAIUZE010037943.1:0-13900 GCA_022085475.1 Heliosperma pusillum | reverse complement strand
ATAAATGACAAATAAGGAACTTTTCCTGTCCATATCTCATATGGAGTCTTGTTTGCCGCTTTAGTCGGGCTTCGATTTAGTGAAAATATTGCAGATAAGATAGAAAAACCCCAAAAATAATCAGGAAGCTCTGTTAGACTCATCATAGATCGAACCATATCTAATAAAGTTCGATTTCTCCTTTCGGATACACCGTTTAATTGAGGTGTTCTAGGAGGAGTCCATTGTGATACTATACCACAATCTTTCAGGTGTGAATCAAATTCATGGTTCAAGTATTCACCACCACGATCGGATCGTAGGGTTTTAATCTTTTTATTCAATTGGTTTTCTACTTCATTTTGAAATCTTTGAATTTTTCAAAAGCATCACTTTTATGCCTCATAAGTAGTAAAGACATACCATATCTACTAAAGTCAGTCGGTTAAAGTAATGAAGTTAAGTAGTGATAACCACCTCAGCTAGGATTAGTCATGACCGCACATCCGTATGTATAAGTCCTAATACTTCATTTGCTCGTGTCCCTTTTCCCGTAAAAGGAGCACGAGTCATCTTGCCTAGAAGACAAGATTCGCATACGCCATAAGATTCGTAATCGAATGGTTTGAGTACTTTGGATGAAACAAGTCTCTTTATGCGTCGTTAGTTTATGTGCCCTAAACGACAATGCCAAAGGTATGATTGATTAGGTTCACCTGTTTTGAGCTTCTTGTTTTCTACATGATAGACCTCTTTTGCAATATCTAAAACATAAATACCTCAAATAGAAATGGCCTCGCCATAAACCATTTCATTAAGTGAAAAAGTACAACAGTTGTTCTTAATGCAAAATGAAAATCCTTCCATGTCTAACACGGGAATGGAGATAATGTTCTTGGTAAGAGTTGGTACATAATAGCAATTATTTAAATACAACTCTAAACCATTAGGCAAAAGAAGAACGTAGGTGCCCACGGAAACTGCGGCTACCTTAGCTCCATTTCCCATGCGCAGGTCCACGTCACCCTTGACTAGTGCTTGCACGTCCCTCAGCCCCTGTACATGATTACAAAGGTGAGAACCACAACCGGTATCAAATACCCAAGAAGATGTACTAGCAAAGTTAATATCATATAGAGTGATGAAAGAATTTTACATGACGTTGTCACACAACCGTCCTTCTTGTCTTTCAAGTATTTGGGGCAATTGCGTTTCCAATGCCCTTTGCCATTACAATAATAGCAATCCGCCTCCGCGTGTGTGTTGACTTTGGGCTTGGGCTTATAAAAGACCTTGCCCTTTCCCTTGCCGACTTTCTTGAAAAGAGTCTTACCCTTTCCGTGTCCTTCACCCAAGGTTCATGTTATTCATTTCATGGAAAGAACATCTTGGGTTCATCACACTAGCTCCATGTCCTCTACGCTTGGGTGAGGAGTGCATGGAGTCTGGAAAACTTTCGTGTCCATGCCATTCATGTATTAGTTCACCTTAATTGGGTGAACTTAGGTGAGAGTGAATGACTATGGATCTTAACACCACCAAATCTTCGGGAATTTGCACCTAGACGCTCTAAGGTGTCCGCGTGCTCAACCATTTTGAGCACGTGTGGGCCAACTTTTTGGCCCCTTTGAAGCTTAGTGTCAAAGAATTTCGTAATCGCCTCATATTGGAGAATTTGAGGGGCTTGCGAAAACATCGAAGGGATCCTCGTGAATATCGCATATGCATTGAGAGAAATCAATTGGAGTTTGAGTTTGGGTGAGATTGACCAAATCAAGACATTCTTGACGTCATTAGCAACCTTCAAATAAAGGTCATATTCGGCCCGAACCACCGCGGACGATCTTGGCGCGGGTTCGGTGGGGGGCTCTTCAATCAAGTAGCGAAGCACGTTATCGGATAACACGGCGCTCTTGATCGTTGACTCCCATTCAACGAAGTTACTTCCGTCATCCTTAAGGACACACTTGTCCATGACGAACCTCAACCATGAGTCTCTACCCAAGGTTGCAACGTTTGATGATGTTGACATTATGCGAATATGGTAACTACAACAAAAAGAAATAAATAAACATTCATTGTTAATTTACTTGAAAAACATTTTAAACAGTTTAGCATTCATATAATGACTCTCACTACATTATTTAAAGAATCCACGACCCATCATTTAATAAAAATAAGTTCGCATGCTCTTTAATCTAGAAATTGGTAAGTAATGACTTGACAATTCTACCCTTTAGAACTCTTGGTTGACGGATTTCAACTAAATACATCTCATAGTCCCAAGATAACGCTTATCTCGTTGAGTCCAATCCAATTTTAGCTTGTGATCGTATCACCCTACTTACCCGAGGTAAAAAGGGACCCACGAGCGTGGTAGCCCTAATGAACACGGGATTCATAGGTGTTATTAATTGGTAAGGCTAATCTCAATTTTTAAACATGTGAGAGATCTTGTCAATTTAGTTATTAATTCCCTATAAGTGAACTAAGTCGGTGAATAGTGAATAACGTTGAATTGACAATAACGGTAAATAAAATGCATGTGTGACGATTTTGGCATGAGCGGAAATAAAGCAAGCAACCAAGCAACAATAAAATCCTAGTATGGCCACCTAGCTAATCAAAATTAACTAGATAGGTACAAATTCGGAAACCAACTCCTTGGTCCCTTGCCTCTTCACTTGGAACACCTTCCAAAATGGCACCGTCTTGAGGGAGTCACCGGTCTTCATAATAATAATTACAAATATACAAATATACAAATTCCTATTATACATTTATTCTATAAAATAAAATTATTAAATTATACAAACCGGCGATACGAGATCGCAATAAAATTACAACCAAACCGTTATTCCCTTACATTACGGGTAATAACGATTAAAAATAACTAGGCCATACTAGGTACAAATTTGCATAAATTATTAAATAAATGACATTCATTCATTCAACCATAAATAAAATAAATTGCTGCAAAATTCATGCCAAAATCGTCCTAAATTCATTCATGCTCATTGTAGCTCGATTTTTCCGGGATTCATTGATTTTTAACCATTAAAAATCACTATCAACATTTAAATCGCATTTAAATTCAAACTAATTAACTAACCTGTTTTAGAACTCAAAATTAGTCACTACTAATTTTGTTGGTCATTAATTAAATCGATTTGATTTCATTTGCTAAATATTATGGTTTAATCATAACGGTTATGAAATAAAACCAAAATAAAATATAAACATCATAAAAATTGAAACCAAAAATTTTGTACATTCTGGAACAATTCCAGGAACTATAAAAATAAAAAATATTTGCTCAAAAAATTTAAATTAGTTTTATGAACAAATAGCTTTGTATTTAATGGTTTTATCAAATAAAAACATTAGATATAGTAAAACAGTGAAACAAATTATGAAATTTCACCAAGAGTATCAACATCAGAATGTAAAATGTAAAAAAAAATTTCAAGACCATAAATGGACGTTTCAATTTTATGAACATTATAATCTCATATTATCGACTTTTATCGTATAAAAATCAATAAACATGCAATACATAAGTAAAAGTCACGAAATTTTACCTACAATATGTAAGAAATGCATGTGAGATCATATTAAAATTTCATGGCCAGAATCAACATGAAACTATTTTTAGTTAACTTTTAAATCAATAAAAGCTTGTTAACGCGGTTACACGCCCTCTAAATAAAAATCAAATAGCAAATTAATCCCTAAAATCACGAAATTTGACCACAAACATTAGCGGTCAGTAGGTAATACATGCCAACAAATTTTTTTGTCAGAATCGTACTTTAACTAAACATCTTTGATTTATTAGTTATCTTATAAATTTAATTAAAAATGTCCAAAATGAAATGCATGCTACAAGCTAGCCTGATACCACATGAAAGTCCATAAACCTTAATTAGACTCTTCTAATTAGTTTCTAAATTACTTGTTAATTTAGTATTTAATGATCTATGTAACATGCATGCAAATATAAAGACATTTATATAAAAGAAGAAATTCCCTCACATTGATATGGAAATATATATGGACACAACAAGAACTCTTTCTTGTTGTTTTTGAGCTAATAATATGGATGAACACAAATAATCTCCAAAGTAGAAGATCTCCTCTAAGTTGCACCAAGATTATCCCAAATAATCTACCCTTATTATTAACTAGATAATAAGATAGATATTATTCTACTAATATTATGACTATATTACAACACTAGTAATACTTAGTAAATATTAGTATTTGAGAGTTTTAGTGAGAAGATGAGGTTTTTGAGAGAAGTAAGAAAACAAGCACAAAATGAAGTAGTAGAAAAATGAACACAAATGCTCATTTTATAGGCCATGAGGCCGGACCACCTTGTCCAAAAATGGACTATTATTTTGTTTAATTTGATCACATGCATTAGAGTGGAGTGTTGTAGAACAAGTGATGATTATATTCTACATGTTATGTCACTTTCAATTAGTAACTAAAGAGTGTAAACAAGAGAAAAAATCATCACCATGTAACTACATCATAAACGGCCATGTTGGCCTAGTTGGATCCATTTTGATTTTTTATATTTGTCTCACAAATACTTATTAATCATATGGTTAATTATCTTGTATAATTAAGTGTTAATTTGATCATATAACAATTATATGACTCAATTAAATAAATAATATGTACTTAACATTTTAAGTAATATTTTACCATTATATCAATATATAATGGGCCCACAATGCTTAGTTAATTTATTTTACAACTCCTTGTAAATATAATCAACTAATTACCTCTATCTCAAAACCTCAACTAATTTAGTAATTTAACGATTAATTACTAAGTTGAATCTTATTTAATCGTATTAAAATAAGATATAAATGGATGAGTCAATTATCGAAATATTGAAAAATAACTTGAATCTAATTTGAGTTCTGAATAATTTCTAACCATTAAACTCTAGTACATATCGACTAGAGGTAAGTAAGAATTACTGTATCGTATACAAATAATTAGTTACTATTTGGATTTCATCCTTTAGGTGTGACGAAAGGGATCAGTTGATCACCGCCGTCAAACGACAATAACGTCAAACTCTAGTCAGCCAACCGTTATTGATTTACGTTAATCAACTGACTAATCATATATATAGTCAATAAATATCCCAATTATATTCCTTAATAAAATTTATTATGTGGCGCACTATTGTGGAGGACACCTACTTCCAACACTAAGCCCCTCTTCTAAACACATCCACACAAAAACAATCTAATCTTATATCTCATACAATCTTTTTACATATCTTTTTTAGAATAATCTTTAGTTTTCTCTTTAGCTTAAGTCTTTCTCGTTTAGATTATCTTCTACTTTTGTCTTTTGTTCTTAGTTTATTTCTGTCCATTTCATATCAAAACATTAGTTTAGTTCAATAAGAATTTCAATCTTTGTAGTCTACTTTGTTGGGTACAAGAGTTGTAATTCAAGGTACGGTATTTCTATGCGAAGGATTTCTATTGTCGTTATCACTTTTATTGTTGATCGTCATCTAGGTATTCCTAATTTATCCTTTGTTTATTGTTCTTTGCTGTTTTCCATTTGATTGTTATTCTCTATTCATATCACTTAGATTCGTTTTTATGTTGTTATGATCATAGTTTCATTTCTCAGATTGTCATATAAGCGTCGTTATTATCACCACATAGAGAGTCTAAATTATTGTTAAAATCAACTCAATATGCCTATTTTAACTTTCATTGTTAATATCATCGTAGACATAAACATAATCATGAGTGAGTAGTCACCTTTCTAGGGTGTAGGGTAGCCATGTTAGATTGATTAAAAGATGATAATTGGATAAAAGAAATTGTGCTTTTAAAACATTGTGTCTATGCATGTTTGGACTTTAACGATAGTTGACGATTCTTGATCACAATCATTGACTAGTATGGAATTCTTTCCAAGGTAGACATTCGAGATTTGAATAGACAAAGCATGACATAGTGGATTATGATAAGTGAATATTTGTATGATTTTAACCCCCATTTTAGCTCGGTTTTGTATGTCATTTGTTCTTTGTTAAGCCACTTTATGAGCTAATATCGTCTTCTAGGCGAATTCCTGTGTTCTAACTTGTTTTGTAGGGAAAGTGACGTTTCTACGCCCTTTTTCTATATTCCCGAGCATTTGCCTAGAACCCAACAATTCGAAGAAGAAAGCTTGACCATGTGTAAGGCATTTCAAGAAGGTTCACTAACTTAAGAGAGAGAAGAAGCAAAGACGGTTTCGCAGTTGTCGGAAGATCAATCAATTGGGCGGAAGAATTCATCGCTTTACATCAAATCCTATCAACAAACCCGATTGTAGAAGTCAAGGGGGATGTTGGAAGTCGAGTCAAGCAAAGGAAGATGAAGCGTTAGTCAAGAGCTTCCAGAAGACCACTTACCCGATCGGGTAAGTGTGTACCTGATCGGGGATGTGTGCTGATCCGAGCATTGCGGCTCCTTCTTCCTAAATCATCGCATCCACCACTTAATGCAGCTATACCTTGCACTATAGGCACCTACACTATTGATAAAGCTTTATGCGATCTAGGTGCTAGTGTAAGCGTTATGCCTTATTCCATTTGCGAAAAATTGAATATGGGAATTCTGAAATGCACAAGTATCACCCTGCAAATGGCAGATCGTTCTCTGAAACAACCTATGGGAGTTTTAGAAGATGTACCTGTTACAGTAGGAAGATTTTTTATTCCAGTCGATTTCATAGTGTTAGTTATGGCTGAAGATTCGCAAATCCCTATCATTTTAGGAAGGCCATTTCTACACACTGCGGGAGCAGTAATCGATGTCAAGAATAGAAAATTGACATTAGAAGTAGGTGATGATAAAGTCACCTACAACTTAAACAGTGCAATGAAGAGCCCTATGCTTGAAGCGCCTTGCTGTTTCCTTGACATTGACGACTCAATCATTGATGAATCTCTGTATCCATCATTAATTGAGGATCCTTTAGAAGCAATTTTATTGTTAGAGGATATCTCTGAAAACGACAATTTTGAGATCAGTGAGCTGGAAAGGGACCTGACTGGTAAAGAGATACCGTCTGAAGAAGTTGAGGAGTTTATAAGCTTAATTGATGCTCCTGCCAAGGCAGAAGTACATAAACCTGAACTTAAACCTCTTCCCTCAAATCTAAAATATGCTTTTTTAGATGAGTCCAAATATTGCCTGGTCATAGTGAGTGCTCTGCTAGATGAAAATCAGTTAAACTCACTATTGATTGTTTTGAGAAAACATAAAAAGGCAATAGGCTATAAACTTGAAGACCTCACAGGCATAAGCCCCGACTTTTGCATGCATAGAATAAACTTAGAAGAAGGCCAAAGACCTTGTGTTCAAGGTCAACGCCGTCTTAATCCCAACATGCATGAAGTAGTTAAAGCTGAAGTTATAAAATTACTAGATACTGGCATAATCTATGAAATTTCTGACTCAAAATGGGTTAGCCCTGTCCAAGTTGTTCCCAAGAAAGGAGGAACAACAGTAGTCAAGAATGAAAGGAATGAGCTCATCCCCACAAGGATTGTGACGGGATGGCGTATGTGCATTGACTACAGAAAGTTGAATCAATCAACTCGAAAAGATCACTATCCTCTACCCTTCATTGATCAAATGCTAGAGAGGTTAGCTGGCCACAAATATTTCTGTTATCTAGATGGTTACTCAGGATTTTTCCAAATTCCTATCCATCCTGAGGACCAAGAAAAACAACCTTCACCTGTCCCTATGGTACTTTTGCTTATCGCCGAATGCCATTTGGCCTATGTAATGCACCTGTAACTTTCCAGCGTTGCATGACTAGTATCTTTTCCGATTTTGTTGAGACTATCATGGAAGTATTCATGGACGATTTTAGCGTCTATGGCATTTCCTTTGATAATTGTTTGACAAATCTATCAAAAGTATTGCAACGCTGTGAAGAAGTCGACCTTGTTCTCAATTGGGAAAACTGTCACTCCATGGTGAATGAAGGTGTAGTTTTAGGGCACATCATTTCCGAAAGAGGTATTGCAATTGATCGAGCTAAGATCCAAGTTATTGAACAACTGCCACCACCTACTAATGTAAAAGGAATCAGGAGTTTCCTTGGCCACGCCGGTTTCTCTCGACGGTTTATTAATGATTTTTCTAAAATAGCCAAGCCCCTGGCTGAGCTCCTTTTTAAGGATGCGCCATTTAATTTCACGAAGGAATGCCTTGAGGCATTCAACAAAATCAAACGCGCTCTAATCACTGCACCTATAATCCAGTCACCTGATTGGAATCTTCCATTTGAGCTTATGTGCGATGCGAGTGATTATGCCGTTGGATTTGTTTTAGGGCAAAGAAAGGAAAAGTTCCTTCATGCAATTTACTATGCTAGTAAAACCTTAGATCCTGCCCAAATCAACTACGCCACCACGGAAAAAGAACTTCTTGCCATTGTTTATGCTTTAGACAAATTCCGTTCTTACCTTATAGGATCGAAAGTAATTGTTTACACTGACCATGCTGCTTTGAAATATCCGCTTTCAAAGAAAGAGGCAAAACCTCGACTTATCCGATGGATCTTACTCCTTTAAGAGTTTGATCTAGAGATCCGGGATAAGAAAGGAGCAGAAAATGTAGTCGCTGACCATCTTTCAAGGATAAGAGTAACTGAAATAGGATTCCCAACACCAATTAATAATTCGTTTGCTGATTATTCATTAATGGCGATTACTGACTCTTCTCCTTGGTATGCTGATATGGCCAATTTTCTTGTCAGTCGACAGCTACCTTCTGACCTTTCTTATAACCAAAGGAAGCGATTTTTGCATGATGCAAAATTCTTCGTTTGGGATAACCCTTATCTTTTCAAGCAGTGTTCTGATGGTCTTTATTGTCGATGTATCCCTCAGTGGGAAGTTAAAGGAGTTTTAGAAGGATGCCACTCATCTGCTTATGGTGGTCATCATGGTCCGTGCAAGACCGTAGCCAAAGTCTTGCAATCCGGGTTTTTCTGGCCCTCGATGTTTAAAGATTCAAAAGATTTTGTTATGGCTTGTGACGCTTGTCAACGAATGGGTCAAATATCCAAGAGACATGAAATGCCTCAAAATGGCATATTAGAAGTTGAAATATTCGATGTCTGGGGTATTGACTATCAAGGACCATTCCCTTCTTCTAACGGAAATCGTTACATCTTAGTCGCTGTTGACTATGTTTCTAAGTGGGTAGAAGCAATTGCCACTCCCACCAATGATGCTAGAGATGTGATACGGCTATTTAAGAAGATCATCTTTCCACGTTTTGGTGTACCCAGAGCCGTGATTAGTGATCGAGGAACTCATTTTGGAGAAAAGCAGTTAGACACTCTGCTTGCCAAATATGGTGTGTATCACAGACGAGGATTAGCCTACCACCCTCAGACCAGCGGGCAAGTAGAAGTCTCAAATAGAGAGTTGAAAACAATTCTTCAGAAAGTAGTCTCAAGATCTAGAACTGATTGGAGTAATAAGCTCGATGACACCTTATGGGCTTATCGCACAGCTTTCAAAACCCCGATTGGAACATCTCCTTATCGATTGGTTTATGGAAAGGCCTGTCATCTTCCTGTCGAGTTAGAGTATAAAGCATACTGGGCTATCAAAGAACTCAACTTAGACACTAAGCTTAGCGCTGATAGAAGACTTTTGCAACTCAACGAGTTGGAGGAATTTCGTTTGCAAGCTTATGAGAATTCTCAAATCTATAAAGAGAAAACAAAGTGTTGGCACGACAAGAGGATAATTAAGAAAGAATTTAATGTCGGTGACCAAGTACTTCTTTTCAACTCCCGTCTGAAAATCTTTCCGGGAAAGCTTCGATCACGATGGTCTGGACCATACACTGTCACATATGTGAGCAAGTACGGCTATGTGGAACTAATGACTAGCAATGGTGAGAAATTCAAAGTTAATGGACACAGACTGAAACTCTACTATAGCAATTCTATCATCGGATGTTTAGATATTGTCTATACGGAGCGTCCATCCCCAACCCAATGATTTCATAGAAAATTCGTCGAGCAAGACGTTAAACAAGCGCTTCTCGGGAGGCAACCCGTGTTTTCCCTTTTTGCATTTTTATTTTTGTTTTTCCCTTTTACGTTGTTTTGTTAGATTTCTTTGCAGATGAAAGATTTTTTGAAGAATCTCTGACGACCTTCCTTGTCATGTCCAAAAGGCTAGCTTGGGGGAGTCCGCACTGGCTAGTACACTTCATTCTTCTTTCATTTTTCCTTTATTCCCATTAAGCATCTCATTGCATATTTAGCTTTTGTGCTCACATTGAGGACAATGTGATGTTTAGCTTGGGGGAGGGATTGCATTTTCCCTTTTTGCATTTTAGTTATATTTTTCAAATTTTGAATAAGATAGAGAAGATTTTAGAGAGAAGATTTTTAAATTTTGAACACAATTGAATGCTTTTCATGCTTTGCTTGCTTGTTTACTATGCTATCATGTTACATTTCCCAAACTTACAGCTTTCAAAAGATAATGATTCAATATTCATTGAATTTTGCATACATGGGGAAGTCTTGTACACAGTAGGCATGGAATGAATCTATAGATGAGTACGCTTGATCTTGACATTTGGCAAACTACATATATTGTAAGGTAGAACCTTCTTAGACTGGTACATCCATACCCAGTCTCATCTAGGTGTGTGTAGTTCTCCATGTTATGTGTGTCATGTCAAAACGCATAAGTATGGTTCTCATTTCATTTCTATAAGCATTGCATTCATGATTCACTAAGATTTGAAGCCTTTTTCACTTTAAATTGCCCCTCAAAATTAGCCCCTTCATACAAATGTTTCACAAAATAATAGCTACACATAAAAACTGCCTACCTTTTGAGCTAGTAGCTAGACTATGGTGTATGGGTGCTTTTTTGAGAAGATTTGTTCTTATCTGTCAAAGTGAATTTGGAAGAACGAAATTGTTCAAAAAGTGATGTTATGTTCAAAAGAAAAAGAAAAAGAAAAGAAAAGAAAAAATGATGAAAAGAAAAATCGAAATGGAAAGAAAAAAAAGAAAAAAATAAGAGAAGAAGTTGTGAGTATCTCCTCAAAATGTCAAATCAATAGAAGGAGTTTACCCTTGTGTTTCGTGTGTAATAAGACAAATCGTTACTTCTGGCTTCGCTATTTGTCTTTTGGAAATTAACCGAAAGTTTGGATTGAGTATTCATTTATCATTGGTCAATTGCTAGCTCACTATAACCTTCACATGACCATAACTATTTGTCCACCTTTCACCCATTTCCCAAAGCCTTCTTCTTATTTTTCGGCTTCTTTTCTGTGTGCATTATGATCTTTGACTTGTGTTTTGAATTGTTTACCATATTAGACTGCGGACACATTTTCATAAGTCGTAGATAGGTGAGTGCCTCAAAAACATTTACACTTAAAGAAATCACCTTTTACATACATTGAGTGTTCGAGTGTATCGGGAGAGTCCATTTGTCAAAATATCATGCAAGAGCCGAAATTCTGTAGTGAAATTCTTTGCGCTACGCCGTTATGTAAATCTCAGCCATGTTTATGTATCATTCTTGCCCACGTTGTCTTTGGGTTATGATTCATTATGTTTTCAAAGTTTGACGTTGAGATTTGTTTCTTGATGGTATAGTAGCCAATGCTTGCAACCTTGTCCTGGTGTTGTTTGTTATGTTTGCTTGAGGACAAGCAAAGGTTTAGCTTGGGGGAGTTTGATAAGTGAATATTTGTATGATTTTAACCCCCATTTTAGCTCGGTTTTGTATGTCATTTGTGCTTTGTTAAGCCATTTTATGAGCTAATATCGTCTTCTAGGCGAATTCCTGTGTTCTAACCTGTTTTGTAGGGAAAGTGACGTTTCTACGCCCTTTTTTCTATATTCCCGAGCATTTGCCTAGAACCCGGACGATTCGAAGAAGAAAGCTTGACCATGTGTAAGGCATTTCAAGAAGGTTCACTAACTTAAGAGAGAGAAGAAGCAAAGACGGTTTCGTAGTTGTCGGAAGACCAATCAATTAGACGGGAGAATTCATCGCTTTACATCATACCCTAGCAACAAACCCGATTGTAGAGTCAAGGGGGATGTTGGAAGTCGAGTCAAGCAAAGGAAGATGAAGCGTTAGTCAAGAGCTTCCAGAAGACCACTTACCCGATCGGGTAAGTGTGTACCCGATCAGGGATGTGTGCTGATCCAAGCATTGCGGCTCCTTCTTCCTAAATTTGTCTTATGTATTTAATGCCCGACCTCTTCTCCACGAAACCCTAATACTATAAATAGATGCTCTAGCCTCACAACACAAGACACCATCCAATACAACAATCTCTTACACAACATCTTTCTTTATATTTTCTCTTTAGTTTTAGTCTTTCTAGTTTAGATTATCTTCTACTTTTGTCTTTTGTTCTTAGTTTATTTCTGTCCATTTCATATCAAAACATTAGTTTAGTTCAATAAGAATTTCAATATTTGTATCTACTTTGTTGGGTTCAAGAGTTGTAATTCAAGGTACGGTATTTCTATGCGAGGGATTTCTATTATCGTTATCGCTTTCATTGTTGATCATCACCTAGGTATTCCTAATTTATCCTTTGTTTATTGTTCTTTATTGTTTTCCATTTGATTGTTATTTTCTATTCATATCACTTAGATTCGTTTTTATATTGTTACAATAATAGTTTCATTTCTTAGATTGTCATATAGCGTCGTTATTATCGCCACATAGAGAGTCTAAATTATTGTCAAAATCAACTAAATATGCGTATCTTAACTTTAATTATTAATATCATCTTAGTCATAAACATAATCATGAGTGAGTAGTCACCTTTCTAGGGTATACGGTAGCCATGTTAGATTGATTAAAAGATGATAATTGGATAAAAGAAATTGTGCTTTTAAAACATTGTGTCTATGCATGTTTGGACCTTAATGAAAGTTGGCGATTCTTGATCACAATCATTGACTAGTGTGGAATTCTTTTCCAAAGTAGACATACGAGATTTGAATAGACAAAGCATGACATAGTGGATTAAGACCTAGTAAATCGCACAAAAAGCCTGCTAGACCATCTGATCTATGATTGTAATGAACTCACCATTCTTACGAACGCTCAATGAATTGCTTGCATATCCTAAATCCAATTTCATCAATATGTCAATCTACATGTGTGAACCTACTTCCTTAGATGCTTCTCATTAGTGTTAATTTATCATTTGCTTTATTGTTTTCATTCTAGTTTGTTTTTATTTTGTTCTTATTTATGCCTTTCGTTAGTTTAGACATCACAAAAATCCAAAACCCAGAAAATCATTAGATAAAACTCAATCGTGAGACGATTCACAATCCATAGGAAACACCATCTCCCTGAGGATCGACCCCTACTTCCCTAATTACATTAATTTGTTATTAGCCTAGTCTGGGTAATTTATCTTTGTATCGGGCTTGCGACAGGCACGATCAAATTTTGGCGCCGTTGTCGGGGAGCACGGTTTAGTTTTCCTTTTTATTGTGATTTTAATCACGATTAGTTTTATCTAGTCTTTAGGAACTCAAAATCCTTTAGACCTGTCTTGATTTTTCATCTTAGCTTTTCTATCTTATGCCCAGATCTTCTAGACTAGGGACCCCTATTCCTTTAGACCCCGAACTAGAAAGAACTCTGCGTAGGAAATTAGAGCTATTCAACGAAATTTCAAAAGCTTATGATATTTCAAGTTTAGATCGTATTCGTGAGAAATACTCGGATATCTGACCTAATCTTGAAGGAAGATCCATTCTCATCCCCATTTCAAAAAATCAATCAACTTTCAACCAACATTCTATCTTCATCTTCACAAGCAAAAATGGTTCGACTTTCCGA